>APFE031608095.1:134399-266675 GCA_000404065.3 Pinus taeda
TGCTCTGTCACCGAGTCGCCATCTTTCATCCTCAGGTTATACAACTTTTTTCACAGGAACAGTTTATTCACTAGAGACTTAGATTGGTACAAAGTTCCTATCTTATCCCACAAAGCCTTTGCCATAGCTTCCCCTGATACATTCAACAATACTGAATCTGAGACACACAATCGTATTGTGCTCTTTGCCTTCCAATCCAACTTCTTCCATTCTTCATTAGACACTCCCATTGGTTTAGTACCCGGATCTACCGCGATCCACTGATCATTATCCACTAACATATCCTCCATCTTGATTTTCCACAACTCAAAACTCTGACCATTAAATTTTTTGATCTCTATCTTTCCACTGCTCACCATCTTCTTTCACCACTAGAATCGATCTCGCAGATCTCCCACTAAACAGGGTCTACCACAGGCCTGAGCGAAACCCCTTAGCAACAAAGGCATCCCCTTGAAGCCAAAACAACTCTAATATCAAATGTAGATTTTAACCTTATACAAAAATTACTTGCATACAAATTATAAAACATAGAAAATAAACAATGCGAGAGCATAACACATAAAACACATATACACAGAGATTTCCCCTGGATCCCAAAACCGAGACTACTAGCTTGATTTTCCATTATGTTCCTTTCAATGTTATAATACATATTTATACATGCTGAAGCATCCAATACCATGGACTGAAAATCATTGCATCCAAAATCATAGACCAAAAACCATCGCATCCAAAAAGATGTGCGAAAATCATGCACAAAACCATAGGTGGGTCCACCCAACCTAACATAGGTTCCAAAACCAAAATTTTCTGGGGCGCTACCCTGGACCCCATACAGTGGGGCTACCTGCACCCCTCAAACCCCCTTTGACCCCCCCACTACACAATCGGTGCAACAAAGGGGGGGCTCCGCCCCCCCTCTAACCCCCTGGTTAACTACATGGGCTAGTTGTGGAAAAAATATAACACAACCCAACAACAACTCGCCAACATCCCAGCTCTGCACCCTTTCTTATTTTGTGCTCAAATCAACACACTCCTCTACATCAAACTTATAGAGATTCCTCACTTGAATCCATATCTTCTTTACCTAACCTATGGCTATGTGTTGAAGGAGCACCTCTCCTTTCAAGAGGATCACATCATAGCCTCTATCCTCAAGCATGGCAATAGATACCAATTTCTTTTTTAGCCTAGGCACATACATAACATTATTCAAGGTGAGTGGTGTTATCACTCAGGTTGTTCCCCAAAACTTGTGACAAAAGGGAATACGACCGAGGTAACCACTAACCAATCTTTTAGATGCCGTTTCTAGCCAATTTGCACCTAGAGAGGGCTCTCTCTTTATAATTTAGCTTTGTTTGAAGTATTTTAGGCTAGTTATGATGTACAGGGTTTTGTTTTAAGTTTGTTGGATGGTGATCTTGAACAAAACTAGGATGCAAGTGTGAAAAATTTATTCCATTGGGCTAATGGAGTCTATGAGGGTAAACAGATGAATATGATTTCTTTCACCAAAGGTGATACTGCAGAGCAAGGTAATCAATCTTGGAGCAATCTTGTGATCTAGAAATAGATGGAATGAAAGCCAGTGGGTGAAGGGCAGTTAAGAATCCTTCATCATGTTGGCAGAGGGAAAATGCATGAGTATTATCAAGGAGCAGTGAGGAATTCCATATTAATATTCAAAGTGAAAGAATTAGTGGGAACAAGAGCAACTAAGAATTCCTGTTTATGCTAACTCTGAAGAAAACATAAGTAATAATAGAGATTGAACACAGAGTGTATTTAAACAAATTCTGGGCTATTCTTTTTCTCCATTACTAAGATTATGAAACACATATGAAATTTGCAAGCACGGAGAATATAAAACATAGGTTATAATAACTTATTGATCCATAGAAAGACACAAGAATTCTGTAGCAGGACCCAGAACATCAAAATCACATTCAGACAGTGCAGCAACAGTGAACTTCAATAGCCTTTGTATTAAAATATCCTCAGAGTTACAGTGCAGTCCAGAAGAGATATCACCAACCCCCGAATCCATCTCACGGGGAGGTATTTATACAAAAAAGGAGTTACAAAATATCTTATGGAAAAATATCCTGCAATAACTTCATTCATCTACTTTACAGGAGAAGTAAATGAGAGAAATGAATGCAGAAGTAAATGTTGGTGTGTTGGCTATTCAGTTGGTCAGAGATATTTGACTTTTTTGAATTGAGTAAGTCGACTAGTAGCTATCCCTTTATTCTGTGTTCCTGCATTGTTGTCCCAGCTCTTTCATCTGTGCTTGATTTCTCTTTAATGTGTTATAGTCCTAGCTTGACTCCCTTTCTCTGTTGTCTTCACCTTTATGATATGTGCCACGTGTTTTGACATTGGATTAAATGCAGATGACAAAGAAAAATTAGAACTACCTTGGTAAGACCGCCAACATGCTCTGCCACCATTGGTCTGTTGGCAACTGGTGTCTTTGTATTTTTATTAATGTTTCATCAGCTTCAGTATACCTGAGAAGTTGGGCTGGACTGCAAAATGATGATTTATTTCATGTTCAATATAGAACAGATTTTCCAACTTGTCATATAAGCTCTGTCCAGAGGGAGGTCCTATGTTTTCTGAAGTGCTTGATGATGCTATGATCTGATTGGCAACATATGTATTTACCCTATGAGCATATTGTTCATGTGTCAACAGTCTTTGATTGTTGGTTAACAAACTAGGTAGACCCTTCTACTGCAAGACTGTAAACTTCTCTGTAAAGGCATTTATTTCCATTTGAATTTCTTGGCACTTTCTTTCCAGATTCTGTATAAAATTCCACATGGTTAGCACCTTTTTCACTGTCAAAATAGTGCATGTTCTGTCGCTGATCTCCAGAGCTGCTAGTTGTTCCCTGGTTTGAGTGTTCAAAAAATGAATTAGTCTATTGGCATGCTCGAGCATGTTTCCCAATGATGCTCTGGCCTTTTGAATCTCTACTTGGGCCTTTTCTATCAATTCAAATTGCTCATGGATCATCTGAATTGATTGCCATTGATCAGTAATAGACTGGCCAATGTTGGTCCACAAAATTGTTTTAATTTCTGCTAGACTTTTATGAAGGGTGAGATCTTTCTCCAAGAATTTCACCTTATTCTCCAAGGCCTTTACCTCTCTAGTTTTCTATGCCACTGTTATCTTAGATTTGTCATAGATTACCTCTAGTTTGGCCAACCTTTATTTGGCCTCTTTAAGCTCTGACATTTGGACGTCTAGCTCTTTTACTGCTTTAATCATTTCTTCCATGCTCATGCTGGTATCTGGTCCTATTGTTGCTGCTGCCGCTGAAGCATCTGTGGCTGATGTACCTACTGTTGATGCTGGGAAAGTGGGAGGAATTGCTTCTGTGACTGTGGGGGGAGCAGTGGTAACTATTGGAGTTGTTTCAGGTGGCTGGGAGGTCGACTCTCCCTGCTTGTCTTGCAATGCTTTCTCCAATTCTTGCTCTATTTCAGTTAGCCTTTGATTCATCTTTATTAGTAAATCCATCATATCTTGTTCTGCCTTTTCTTGTGCAAGTTTCGTAGTTTGTGGGTGCATGGTGACATGCAGCTTTAATTGCTTCCTAAGTGCAGCAATATCTTCTTCCTTTTTATTTATCAGTGCTTTGATGCCCTTGGCATCCTTGGGATCATGTCCCAGCTCAATAATTATCTCTTCCAAGGTCTTTATTCTATTGCCTTTAGCCAAGGAATATATCTTTTCCAAATCCAATTGGGAAAATGTATTGCTTAATGACTCCTTCAATTGGTGGGCCAGCATTTCCTTGTCTGCCAATGTAGCATAGACCATTTCACCAGTTTGTTTTTGCAGCTCAATCTGGTCCATTGGGTGTATGTATTTAGCAAGGACCTCTAGATTTGTTCTTATGTAGTCAGCAGATGACTGTGGTTACTGAACCTTAGGCTTAAAATGACTTAAGATCATTTTTTCCTCCTTAATGTCATATGCTGCCATTAGTCTTTGCTATTTGGAGGGTGTCATTCTAAGAAATTGATCATAAAGTTGCAGTCTCAATGGCTCATTTTGTGCCTTAATGTCCCTGAATGTTCGTTTAATATCAAATCGTTGCTTACTTTGTAGCCTTGAGGAGGAAACTTCCATACCATGCTGCCTCTCCATCTCTTTCCTGTGAGAGCTAGTGGATGTCTGTTGGCTGGTTGCCCTCTCTGCTTTTGGGCTTTCTGTGATTTATTCAATAATTTCCTCTTCAGGTAGAGGATCTACTCTTTGCCTTTTGGCCTCTGGCTGCTCTATTGATCCACTTGTAGGTGTGGTCTCTTCTCTGTCCCTTTTCTTGTCCCTTTCCTCATTGACAGGAGTCCGTAATGTTGGTATCTCTGGTGCCTATGTCTGTAGTGAAGGGGCTTGCCCTTGAACCTATTCCTTTGATGTGGTAGGCTGATTTGCCATTGTGTGCTACTCTGTATCCACCACCTCTTTACCCTTTGATGTTCTAGCAGTCGGTGTAGTGTTTTCTTGGGCTGGTTGCTGTGAATTTCCAGCAGTTGATGTGCCTTCTCCGGTTTGTTGTGGCACTTTGAATGACACCTGCCCAAAAGAATCTAGGTCAAGAGTCTTTTCAAAAAATTTCATATTTTGTTCCATTTTCTCTTCCTCAGTGAGCTGTTCAATTAGTGTGCCTTCTACCCACTCATCTTGGTTGGAAAATTGTTCTATTTCAGGGATCTTGCAATGTTCATAGGCTGACAGCCTATATTTTATTTTTCTTGATTGATAAATCCATTTGGGTCATAGGGTACCCACCAAAAGCTCCTCTTTAATCTGAATTTTTCACCCAATATCTGGTCGGCCTCTTTCCATCCCTATTTTTTGTTCATGATGTAGGGGCCTAACTGGTCCCTTAATTTCAATTGAGCCTTTTTCTTGGAACTATGAAAATGATTAAAATCCGAATTGATAAATTGCCTAAAATATTCCAAGGCAAACAATCTCATTGGCACATATTTTGGCAGCTTGTAGGGGCACAGCTCACAGCCATATATCCTGATCTCAGTGTGATTTTGGTATAAGTACCAGTCACCTATTTTCTAGCTTTTGGAGAGCTGTAATATTTTCTGCATATCATAAGATAATCTAGGAGGAGGAGCCCTCATCAGCAGAGAAGAGGTTGGATAGACAAACATGTCAATAAACTCACAGTAAGAGTAAGGATAGTTGTGGACTTCATGAAAGACTGAGGTCCAAAAAATCACAGACCTCTTTTCTCCTTTATAGTCCAATTTTTTGATGGGAAATTGGAAACTGTCTAGCTGATAATAGAGGAGCAGATGATAGACGTAGGATGAGTACTTGAAGACTCCCTCCCTATCTAGATTCAAGAGCTAGTCATGGATCTTGTTGGCAATGAATTTAGCATAGTTGTATTTGACAGCAGGGGGCTGCCCTAGAGTGAATATGGATAATAAGACTAGTGTAGTTTCATCAATAAATTCACTTGTCTTGAATCCTAGAATATAAGATATCATATCAACAAGTAATTTACCCACTTCATCGAACCATGCATAGTGAAAAGGAGGTGGCTCTGTAGGCTGACAATTTGGTTTCATAAATACTTGGGCAATTCGAGCTATCTCTAAGCTAGGGAATTTGGGACCTTCATCAAGCAAGAATTTTATAGTAAGAGGAAACAGAAGCTGAGTTGGTTTGAAGTTTAGCATTTGATTTATGGAGTCAGGAGTTATATGAAAGAGGGTAGTTCCAGATGGAGTTTTGACTGCCCTTTGGGTTGGTTCATAGTTTTCACAGTAGAGGTGAATTATCTCAGGGAAAACATTAACAGAGGTGAGGTAGTACATGGGTAAATTTGATTCCCATATCCCATAGAAATCATTTTTTCTTAGGTAACTATTCCTGAGTTCACAGAATGCTTGGAGATGGTTTCTGTCATCAACTAAGTCTTGGATTTGATAATCTCTATCAGCTAATGGCAACCATTCCAATTCCTTGTGAGGTACATTAAGAGGGGCTATATTGAGGGCCACTAGAGCCTCCATTGTTCAACTGCTTATGAATTTAAAACTGTAATTCGGGTTTATGTGGGCAAAATAGTCAAAACCATAGCTCAGTGGACTTTTCTGTGGAAATTACACCGTGAGATTGGTTTGTATTTAGCTTACTGGGTAGAATTTACATGGAGAAAATGGAGTTTTCAAGATTCCTTGGCAAAATGGGCAACAACAATAGGTAATAAGATAGTTTTTGGGGTTTTTCAGAGAATTTGTAGGCTGGAACGAGCTTGAATTTAGCTCAGTGGGCGGATTTTGGTAAGAACTGGGCAAAACAGTGGTTATGGTGCATGTTTTTTGAAGACAGCACGATGTTTTTCCTCAAATTTTGGGTTTGTCAAATGATTGCTCTTGGACGCAAATGGCATGCATAGGTCGCGCGGAGGAGACAAACAGAAATGGGTGAAAACGAAGATTTTACCTCTTTTTAACAAAAAAATTGACTTTGGTGGGCTTTGGCGTGTTTCTGTTGGATGACATCAGCATGACATAATTTTTTGTCGTGTAGAAGGGTACAGAAGATGATGTGTCAGATGACGTGGCGAGTGACATGGAGGTGAGGTGGTGACATAAGCAGGTGACATGGCGCTAACGTGGAGGGGACGTCACAAGATGACGTCATCAGGGTTCATTGGGGGCGGTAAGTGGTATTCCCCGGACTGCCTTTGGGCCAGGGTGGTATTGAAGGGGGGGCTCCGATCATGTCGGGAAGCCGACACCTGTCCTCTGTACGACAGAAATACCGCCCATCCCCTGGATGCTATCGTTCGGTGATCAGAGGGGTTTTGATATCACTGATAGCCATTGGATTTGTACACGATGATAGGATGGTTGGCGGTGAACGAAGTTGACGGGCGGCTATGGCACGGGTCCCACATTAATTTTTAACGTTTTGTAATGTTCTCGGGGTAAAAAAGTTTGGTTAGCGGGGTTTATATGGCTTATGTTAGCGGCTTTGGTTATTTTTTAACCAAATGTTAAACTAACCCCGACAGAGCGCGTGGAGGGTTGTTATTGGCCCCGGGTGGACCAATAACTCCCGACAAAAAATTGAAATATGGCTATAATTTCCAGGGGTCGGGATATTAAAGAATTTTGGGTTTTTTATGTATTTAGTATAATAGGGGCGGGGAAAACATTTACATAGGAATTATATACTAAAGTTAACATGTTAATATGGCTTTATGAAGGGAAGCGCTAAGTTGTAGAGTTAGGAACTTAGGCTTAGGGAAATGAGAGGGTTTTAGTAGCAGAGTTGAACAGCTTGGGCTTAGTAGAAGATAAATGTTTTACACAAGAAATGTGGCTTCTTAGCTCATGGAGAAAACATCATTTGGCTGAAACTTTCACCTAAAATGGAGTGGTCTAGGGACTTTGAGCAGATCTCAATATCCTGGTGAGATGTTAGTAAGTGATTGTTGTGAGAGAAATGAAGGGAAGTTAGACATGAAAGATCTTATTTGTCACCACACTTTTCCATGGCATTGATAATATCCATAAAATATGAATTATATTTGAGTAAAGAAATCACCATGCCACTGCTTCTGCAACATCAAAACTACTCACCCATCCTATTATACCTAACATTTTTTCTTCATTTTCCTTGGGTGCATTTGAACTAGCAAACCCTGATTCTCTTCTTTTCTTTTAGCAACCCTCCTATCTAAATCTACCCTTATCTCTTCCAAGGGCCCAGATTAAGCAGTTGGGCTCCTTTTCTTCTCTACCTATCTACTCATCTGCCAAGCTTGAACTATTTGGACAGATCTTTATTCTCTATTCTAAGACAAGTAAATTGAAATATGAACCTGGCCAAGATTAAGCTGTTTGGCCATTCATGAACTATGATAAGAGTCTAGCAACTGTACATAGTGAAATTCTTCAAAATATGGAACCTTTGCAGCATGGAAAGGATGAACATATTTGGCACTTCTCCAATCAATCATAAAAAATGAAACCTATTGGTATAGGAAACTAACAAGTGGAGCCCCATGCTTCCTCTAAAAAGTAATCATTCCCAATCGAGTAACATTATACTTCCCGTTGTCACCCATCTCGATATGCATATGGAGATCTTTCTCCTCCGGGTCACTGAATAACGCTTTGTCGCCAGGAATGTGGAATGAAGCTCCACTGCCTAAGTACCATACACCTCCCATCATTGACGACACCATGCATGCAATGAGGGAAAATTCCAATTCAAATTGAGAGGTCAAAGCCTCACCTGTCGCTCCTCCTAAGGACTTCTTCTTGGACTTCTTGAGTGGACAATTTGTAGCAAAATGGCCCAACTCATGACAATGAAAGCACTTAACTTTCGCCGTGTCTTTCTTCTTACCTCCATGATGAGAATCCTATTTTGAATGGGATACTTTCCATTTCCCCTTCTTTGCCTTAATCACTAAGGCATAATTCTCTTCATCATCATTCTTTAATGAAGAGTCATCCCTAGTGTTCCTCCTGGTCTCCTCCTACATCAAATCTGACCATAGTCATTCCCAATCTAGCAGCTTCTCTCGAGCATTGATAGAGTACTCCTGATAACTATGCCAACTCTTTGTTACTCCTAAAAGAGAAAGACTCACCATATCATCCTCGACAACAATGATTCCAACATTTCCAAGTTCATCACGACATTGAGTGAACTTAGTCAAGTATTTTGGATTAGTCTCGCCTTTCTCCATTTTGATTTTTTGAAGTTTGTCCTTCAGTGCCAATTTCCTTTGGTCACTATTGTTCTAATACAATTCCATTAATGATTTACACATAGCATACAGATCTTCCTTGACATGGAGACTTGATACAATGTGGTCTCGAACTCCCTCAAGGACTATCCACCTTGCCTTAGCCATACACTTCTTCCATTCAGCCAAATTTTGTGCATTCGATGTTATTGGCTTAGGAATTTCTTGATCAATGAATTCCTTTAAGCCATTATCCTCTAGCACAACCTTTATTCTTTCCCTCCAGGCTTTGAAATTCAAGTTTCCTTCCAAGGCATACTCGAGTAGAAAATTGTAGAACACCATCTGTCGATCCTGAAGTATGTATTGCAAATTCAAATTTCATCTCAAACCCAAAACTCAAAACTTCAAAATATCCTCTAGTATATTGTTCTCAGCTCTGATACCATGTAGAAAATCCTGTAAATTCACAAGCTCATGCAATTTACTAAAGCATAGGACAAGAATCTACTTCTACTTTCAACCAGTCAAAGCTAATAGATCGATGGAAAAAATAAGAACAAGAAGAAGATAAATCAATGGCACATAACACAAGATGTATCTGGGGATATCCACTTCTCAAAACCCCACTATTCATATTGCATATATCAGAAATATGAGAGAATATACAAAACTTGTTCTGACTAGAAACATTCTACACAAGTATGCTCAACTCTCTTAGCTAACAAGCAAGCTCAAGCTAAACCCTTATCCTATTCTAAAGCTCTCCAAGCCCTATTTCCATACAAAATTCCTATGGATGAATAGCCCATATTAATGGGAATCCAATGCTTCCAAAAATATGCAATCCAAACTAGGTGCAATTATTGATTGCATGCATGATCTATACAACTCAATAAATCATACAACTGATAGTACATTGTCCCTACACTCTAGTCTCAACTGGGTGTTTCTCTAAACTGAAATGCATGAGTTTCTCATGAAGAAATATTCAGTTAATTGGAGTAGCATTGATCTGAAAATCACTTGCGAGTGATCTCAAATAATTAATTAATGAAGGTATTACGGACAAATGTGCTAGTGTGTGTCTATGTTATCTTAGGCAATGGATTGATAAGATTGCAAAAGACACAGACACTAGGAAACAATAAGAGAAAACATAGCAAGCAAACTCAAAACACAACAATTTAATAAGGAGTTCACCCAATCCTCCTAGGCTACGTCTCCAGTCCAGCTTTCAGTGGTGGCCTTCTTTATTGTGACTTTAAGTAGAATTTTTATGATGAGGAGCTCAATTTGAGTCTCCTAAAACAGATGATGCTTAGTACGGTGGTACTTGGATTCCCCAAGCCACTAGAGTGCAAAGACTCTCCCTACTAAGTCTCTACCTCAACTGATCTTAATGGGATGAGTCCAGCTTGGTACTCAGTTCCCGACAGATATCCTCTTAGGGATTGCTTGAACCTCTCAAGCCTGTTCTGTCTGCTTGATGTTGCCTTAGCTCTGCAGGTCAACTCGATTCTCTGTTCTCTACTACTTGCTTTGCTCTCTATTATGTCTCCCTCTTTCTTTGTTTTTTGTTCTCTATTTGTTCATGGCTTAAAGCCAATCCATCCCTTGGTTGTTCGCTTACTCTTTTGTCTCTTCGGATCACCTGCTACTGTCTCCTTGGAATTCCCTACCTTTGCATCATCACTATTGCGTAACGTTTCACCGGGAGTTGGCTACTTGTCCTCTCACGAACTGAGCACTAGCTCTTCCTCGACGGTTAGTTATTTTAGTTACCTTGTGAAATGATTCATTTGCCAGCTCAGCGGTCAAATTGGACTTCAAACCTTTATGCGTCGTAGCTTATTTCTCCCTCCAAATTCGGTCTCCCATCGGGTGTTATCTCCACCGTTAGATCCAGGACCCCCAGATCCTACTGTTATCACTCTTATTGTGCGGTTGACTTGCTTGAATGTTAGCCAGTGATGAGAGAGGTTTTCTCTCTCATCTTCCAGGCACACATCATCCAATGTCATTCTCCTGACAATCCTGCTTACCGCCCAAAACGCCTCTGATATACCGCCGATTTTGGAGCACAGGACCCGCCTATCGTTTCAGCACTTTTCCCATGATTTTCTAGTTTCCTTGTGACCGAGCACTTGGTGCTTTTCCATTTCAAGGTGTTTTTCCCAGCAAAGCATGAATCGTGCATCAGAAATAGCCTTCATTTTCTAATTTGGATTTCCCAATTGCTAGTTTGCGCCACTACGCGGTCTCCATGGGCCAACGGTCAGCGCGCTTTGACCGAGGTCCTAATTTTTCCATGCTAGCTATAAACTACCACTGTCCAAAGGTCCTTCCTAATATCTCTTTGTTCACAAGTTTTTGAAGTCTGTCATGATTCAAAACAGTCACAAAACTCAGATAATTTTCAAGGATCCAATTCGAATCACGACCTTACCACTGAAAAATCTTTTGGACCACCAAAAGTTGGTTTTCAAGCATCAACTAAGTGAGGATACAATTGTCTCACTTGTCCAATCTCTATCCATTTTGCACTACTTGGCTTTGAAACCTTGAGCCCAACTCTGAGGTACTCAACATCTCCCCTGCACATCGTTCTCACCTTCCTGTCCAGAACCGTGTCTTCCTGCAATTCATTAAGATATTTAGGTAACAGATCATCAATAGAAGGAAAATGATTCTTTTCTTCAGGATCCTCAATTAATGAAGGTTCAAATAGTCTCAAGTTGTCTGCATTTACGACTGAGTAGATGTGCATGTAAGCTGGTATTAGAGCTATAGGCTGTTAAGGTTATGCAAGATTGTGTTGGATTTAGCAGTTGAATGCTAACTAGGTCAAAGCTCAAATTAGGAGAAGAAGAGTTGGTCGAAACTAATCCTAAAATTGGAAGAGTCTATCCTTAGAAGACAATGTCAGAGGAAGGTTTTGTGGGGCCAGACCCTCAATATATAGATAGTTTCCTGGCCATAAGGTTCATGGTAGAGGAAATGTATAGGGACTTTGCCAGACCCTCAATATATAGATAGTTTCCTGGCCATAAGGTCCATGGTAGAGGAAATGTATAAGGATTTTAGAAAACATAAAGATGAAGATGCATCAGGCTCCAAACAAGAGGAGAAGATGAGTCTCTCCTCCATGACCACTCCAAAGGAAAAGGGAAAGAGGAAAGATTTCTCACACCTCCTAATAGCCCTGAACATAAAAAGAAGACATCCTTGATTAAACTAGATGTTAAATTTGATTTACCAATATATGATGGAGAGTTTAATGCAGAAAAGTTGGACAATTGGATTAGACAGATTGCTATTTATTGCAGAGTGCAGAGTATTGATTCAGACAAGAGCAAGATTCAGCTGACAAGCCTATGCCTTGGAGGCACTGCCTTGGTTTGGTGGGAGGGCAAGACCCAAGCTAACATGAAGAGACACGGTAAGACTATTTATGTCTGGAGTGAATTTGTTTCTGCAATCAAAAAGCAATTCTATCCATTGGCCAACATGCAGCAAGCCATGATGAGCTGGAAAACTCTTCGATAGTTGAAAGGGAAAAGTATACAAGGTTACACCCAAGAATTTAGAAAGAGAGCATTGATTCTAGGAATCTCATTAGACTCACCTGAGACTCTATTGAAGTACATTGGTAGTCTACACAGCTACATGAGGCGCACTATCCTCATGTTTAATCCCACTAGTATAGATGAGGTATCTATTCAAGCTACACATCTATAAGCTAGAGGAAAGAATGGAAACCCAGAAGTTGGGGGATCATCCCAACCCACTGCAAGCAAGAATAAGGAGAAAAGAAAATAGAAATGGAAAGCAAGGAAGGCCAACACTACACATAAAATCAAGTCTTCATGCACTCACTGTAAGAAGGATGGGCATGATGATGAGCACTATTGGATTCTGCATCCAGAGTTGAGACCTAAGAAGTTTGAGTGCAAGAAGAAGAAGACTGCTGCAGCTATTCAGAAAGATTTGGGGTTGGAATCAGGAGATGAAACAAGCATTGCAGCCACAGGTATAAAAGGTAAGAATTATGAAGCATCTACTAGTAATTCTGCACAATCTACTATTGATGAAGAAAATGAGAGAAAAAGACATGAGCTTTTCCATATTCGAGTTATTTCCAAACATCAAAAGGTTGATACTTTGTTTGATAGTGGCTCACAAGTAAATTTAATTTTTGAAGCAATTGTAAATAATTTGGGATTAGTGACTACACCTCATAAGAAACCATACCCATTAGGATGGTTAAATGATAAAGAACAACTACAAGTGACTAAACAATGAAAATTCAAGTTTTCTTTTGGGTCAACATTTGTGGATGAGGTTGAGTTAGACATAATTCCTTTGGATATATGTGGAATTGTTTTAGGAAGTCCTTACTTGTATGACAGAAAAGTTATCTTCTATAGGGCTGAGAACAAGTATCTACTTGTTAAAGATGGAATCGAATACTTTGTAAGAGCTCATAAGCTCAAGAATAATTATACTCTCATAAACTCAGGGCAGATGAAACGAATGATAAATTCATGCAAAAATTTTTTACTTATGGTTGTAAAGAAAAAGAAACCTGATAAAACCAATGTATTTGAGGGCTATAATGCTAAATAGCAAGTTGACCTAGAAAAAGTTATTTTAGAATATGATATATTGTTTCAAGAACCTAAAGGTCTGCCACCCAAAAAGGAAATAGTGCATGATATTATTTTGCAGCAAGATGATCCATTGCCTAACATTGGAATGTACAAGTTGTCCGCTTTAGAGAACGTATAAATCAATAAGCAGGTGCAGGAGTTGCTCGAGAAGGGATTCATCAAACCTAGCACATCACCATGTTGGTCACCAATCGTTTTGGTGAGAAAGAAAAATGCCTTGTGGAGAATGTGCATTGATTACAGAGCATTGAATAAGATAACAATAAAAAATTGTCATCCCCTTCCTCGCATAGATGATCTGTTAGATCAATTGAAAGAAGCTATTTATTTTTCCAAGTTAGACTTTCATTGTGGATATCATCAGGTCAAAGTTACAGAATAGGATGTATGGAAGACTGCTTTCAAGACAAGGCAGGGGTTGTATGAGTGGCTGGTTATGCCTTTTGGCTTAACTAATGCTCCTGCTACTTTTATGAGATTAATGAATGATGTACTCAGACCTTTTCTTGATGATTTTTTATTATGTATCTGGATGACATTCTGATATTTAGAAAAACATGGGAAGAACATTTAAATCATGTTAAGTAGACACGAGATGTTTTGAAAAGAGAAAAACTTTATGTTAAACTCTCAAAATGTGAATTTGGCAAAACATATTCGAATTATTTGGGACATATAATAGGGGGTGGTGAATTGAAGATAGATCCCTCTAAGGTGGCAATCATTGTAAGCTGGCCTAAACTCAAATCTGCTACAGAAGTTAGGAGCTTCTTAGGAGCAGCACAATATTGGAGAAAGTCCATTTCAAACTTTTCCTTAATTGTAGATCCCTTACATGCTTTAACAGGATTGAACAAGGTGTTTCAGTGGGGAGGAAAATAGTAGAAAACCTTCGACACCTTAAAAGAAAATATTAGTACAACACCAGTACTAGCACTACCTGATCTTCAAAGACCGTTTGAGATCCAAATGGATGCCAGTGACTATGCCATGGGAGCAGTGTTGACACAGCGCAGTAGACCCATATGTTATCATTTTGAGACATTTAATTCTATAGTAGTTAACTATCCCACATATGATAAATAATTGTATGCACTAGTACAGAGCGTGAAAAAGTGAAAACATTACTTAATGGGCAAAGAGACAGTAATACATACTGATCATCAACCACTTCAATATCTACACTCCCAAACTAAGTTGCAGCAATCAAGACACTATAGATGGATGGGTTTTCTACAACAGTTTCATTTAGTCATCAGGTATAAAAAGGGCATACATAATAAAGTTGCAGATATGTTATCTAGACCCATTATAAATGCATCTACTATACTTAAGCATAATTCTGTGTTACATGAGAGCTACATTGAACAATATGCTCAATATATATACTTAAAGATGTATATGCAACTTTAAGTCAAGGAAAAAGAGTACAAGAATTGGATTATCATGTTGAGGACCGACTCCTATATCATTGTGGGAAGCTATGCATTCCACAAACTGAAAGAGTAAATATAATTCAAGAATCACACACGTCTTTAATATCAAGTCACTTTGGGGTAAGTAAAATAGTTGCACAGCTGCAAAGATTTTGTTATTGGCCAAGAATGAACAAGACAGTTTCTAGATATGTAAGAGGGTGTACTATGTGTGCTAAGAGCAAGCCCAGCAATAGAAAACTAGGCTTTTACACTCCATTACCAATTCCCTCTCATCCTTGGGAAAGTGTTTCCATGGATTTTGGTAGAGGACTACCTAAATCTAGGAAAGGTCATGATTATTTGTATGTTGTTGTGGATAGCTTCAGCAAAATGTGTATTTTGATACCTTGTAATAAACAGATTACAGTTGAACAAACGACAAAATTGTTCTTTCAACATGTATGGGTTCATTTTGGATTACCCACTTCCATTGTATTTGATCGAGACACCCGATTTGTGGGAAAGTTTTGGTCAAGTCTGTAGGAACTGATGGACACCAAACTGAAGAAAATTATAGCATTCCATCCACAAACCGATGGTAAAACAGAAGTATTCAACAGGACAGTGATCCAGTTACTCAGGCGATATTGCAGCAAGCATCCTAAGCTTTGGGATGAACATTTTTGTTATGTGCAGCATGCTTACAACCAAGCCAAACATTCTTCTACGTAGAGATCTCCTTTTGAGACCTGTTTTGGTTTCACACCAAGGTCTCCTTTGGATTTTGTCTTTCGTAAGGACACAACAGTTGAGGGACACAACGATGTGGACAGGGCAACTAGGTTCATTGAACAAATCTAAGAGATTCACCAGGAAGTATAGAAACAGCTGGAAAAGAGCCAGGATAAATACAAGGCAAGGCATGACAAGCATCGGATGGAGCATAGTTTCCAAGTTGGTGATCAAGTCTGGTTGTATATTAGCAAGGATAGAATGCAAGGTGAAGGTAAAAATCTAAAACCTATCACGTATGGACCTTTCAAGATACTTGAGAAAATTGGTGAGAATGATTTTCACCTTGATCTACCATCTTACATGCACATCTACTCAATCATAAATGAAGACAGCTTGAGACTATTTGAACCTTCATTAATTGAGGATCCTAAAGAACAGAGTCAATTGCCTTCTATTGATGCCCTGTTACCTGAATATCTTAATGAATTGTAGGAAGACACAGTTATGGAAAGGAAGGTGAGAACGACGTGCAGGGGAGATGTTGAGTACCTCAGAGTTGGGTTTAAGGGTTCAAATTCGAGTAGTGCAAAATGGATAGAGATTCGACAAGTGAGATAGTTGTATCCTCACTTAGTTGATGCTTGAAAACCAACTTTTGGTGGTCCAAAAGATTTTTCAGTGGGAAGGCCATGTTTGGAATTGGATCCTTGAAAATTATTAGAGTTCTGTGACTATTTCGAATCATGACAGACTTCAAAAACTTGTGAACAAAGAGCTATCAGGAAGGACCTCTAGACAGTGGCATTTTGTAGCCAGCACAGAACAACGAGGACCTCAGTCAAAGCACGCTAACCGTTAGCAAAGTGCTAATTGTGCATCACTAGGAAAAACCCCTTGAAATGGAAAAGACCTGAGCTCTCGGTCATAAGGAAGCCAAAAAATCGTGGGAAAAGCGTTGAAACGATAGGCGAGTCCCGCACTCCAAAACTGGCGGTATATTGAAGGCGTTTCGGGTGATAAGTGAGTTTGTCAAGAGAATGAGCAATTCCATATGTTGGATGATGCGTGTCTGGTGGATGAGAGAGAAAACCGCTCTCATTGCAAGCTAATGTTCGAGCAAGTTAACCGTATGATAAGAGAAATAACAGTAGGATCTGGGGGTCCCGAATCTAACGGTGAAGATTACACTCGATGGGAGACCAGATTTGGAGGGAGAAATAAGCTACGGCAAATAAAGGTTTGAAGTTCAATTTGACTGCTAAGCTGGTAGATGAATCATTTCACAAAGTAACCGAAATAACGAACTGTCGAGGAAGAGTTGGCACTCAGTTCGTGAGAGGACAAGTGGCCACCTCCCGGTGAAACGTTATATAGTAGTGATGACGCAGAGGCAGGGAATTCCAAGTGGATAGTAGCAGGCGATCCGAAGAGATGGAAGAGGAAGCGAATAGTCAAGGGACAAATTGGCTTTGAGCCATTAACAAACAGAGAACAAAAAATAGAGAAGGAGGGAGACAAAATAGACAGTGAAGCAAGTAGCAGAGAACAGAGAATGGAGCTAACCTGCAGAGCTAAGGCAACATCGAGGAGACAGAGCTAGGCTTGAGAGGTTCAAGCAATCCCTGAGAGGATATATGTCGGGAACTGAGTACCAAGCTAGACTCATCCCATTAAGACCAGTTGAGGTCGAGACTTAGTAAGGGGGAGTCTGTGCACTCTAGTGGCTTGGAGAATCCAAGTACCACCCTACTAAGCATCATCTATTTCAAGAGACTCAAATTGAGCTCCTCATTGTAAAAACTCTGCTTAAAGACATAATAAAGAAGGCCACCACTAAAAGCTAGACTGGAGATGTAGCCTAGGAGCATTGGTTGAACTCCTCATTAAATTGTTGTGTTTTTCATTTGTTTGTTGTGTTTTCTCTTACTGTTTCCTAGTGTCTATTTATTTTGCAATCTTATCGATCTGTTGCCTAAGATAACATAGTCACACACTAGCACATGACTCTGTAATAACTTCATTAATTAATTAACTGAGATCACTTGCAAGTGATTTTCAGACCAAGCACTAGTGGATACATTAGTGCAC
The DNA here is from genome assembly GCA_000404065.3 of Pinus taeda. Taxonomy (NCBI): domain Eukaryota; kingdom Viridiplantae; phylum Streptophyta; class Pinopsida; order Pinales; family Pinaceae; genus Pinus; species Pinus taeda. The sequence goes on from APFE031608095.1 coordinate 152,081, forward strand.
CAACTGACTGTTAGTCCTTTATTAGTTCCAAAAATAATTTAGAACTAATTTAACTTAACTTAACTCAATAAACTAAGTGATCTAATTTCCAACTCAATTTAAACTCATATTGGACCCCTAAAACCTAGGGAGAACATATATATGACTACAAAAAGACATCCAACTAAAAATTCCTAAGCTAATTAAGTTAATTAAACTTAATTAACTATTACAAGTTGCTATGAAAATAGAATTTCATTTTAATTCTCAATTTAATTCAAGGATTAATTAAACTGGAATTTCTTGTTTCCATTTCTCAACATAGAGCTATTCTCAGTAAGCATAGTTGGAGAAGCGATATCTCTTCGAAATTATTTGTATAATATGAAGATATCAAAGGAAGGAATAGCTCCATATTTCATGAAGATCTCTAAGATGAGGGATCAACTTCAAGAATCAGGAGAAGTCATGTCTGACAAAAAAATGACAATCGTAGTACTCAATGCTCTACCTAAATATTGGGGCAAGTTCACATCAATCATATAAGCCAAGAAGGAAGCTACCCCACTAAGTGAATTATGGTCTCTATGCAAGATAGAGGAAACTATACTCAAAGAAAAAGAGGATGTGGGATCAAAGGAGCAAGCATTTGAAACCATGGCCAAGAAAAAGGGAAATTTTGGAAAGTTTGGTCCATGAAGATAAAAAAATAGAGATATGTCCAAAATCCAATGCTTTGGCTGCCAAGAATATGGACTACAAAAGGAATTGTCCAAAACTTAAGAAAAACAACAACAACAAAAGAAAAATGGAATAATCTCATATGACTCAAGAGGCGAAAGAAGAAGACAAGAGGCAAAAGAAGGAAGATCCTTCAGATATCTACTATGATTAAGTTTACGTCTTTACTTAATATATTCTTTCAAAGTTTTGAGTAATAGAGGAGAATGTAGGAATAGAATAAAAATGCATGGCTAGAAACATCTTCTAAAATCTAGAAGCATGATGTACATAGAGTTCAAAATACTTATGTAGAAGGAGAATTTAGAAATAGAACAAAATGCATGGTTAGAAATATCTTCTAGAATATAGGAGCATGGTGTACATATAGCTCAAGATATTCATATAGAAGGAGCATACCTATTATAAGACCTCATCCATGATAAAAGAATAAGTGATCATCATTGTAAATCCTAAAAGGCTGCCATCATCAAAAGAAAGAGACATTTTCAGGATGAGGATCTACAAGATCCTATGACAAGAATCCTCAAAAGAATGTTCATAAATAAGAGAAGATGTGTCAACAAGAATTCAATTCATGGAATACAAGGAAGAATAACGTGTAGTTAAGAATGGGTGAAGCAAATAAGGGCTACATCAATGAATAAGGACCATCAAATGAAGCTAAGATGATCAAAGAAAAATCAAGATGAGGTATGTGTGCACTAAAAGGTAAATTCATGTCATCTTATATATTAATAAAGTCATGGGAATAGATCCCTAAGAAATGATCATGTACAAAACGGTATCTTTCACCGAAGACATAATCAAGAGCATGTACAATTCAACAAGAGAAGTGCTCACGTAAGGAACATAAGGTTTTTGACTACTCCATGAAGTAAGTGAAGAAGAAAATACTCTCCTAAGGAATACAAGATTGCTAACTAAAATACATGTGAAGAAGAAATGTTGACTAGTTCAAGTAAGAAAGTGTTGTAGCAACTACAACCACCCTCCAAAATTATGCCTTAGCTTCATTTTGGAGCCTTCCTACCAACCATCCTTAGTAGCATTTCTTGCACTATCAAGTACATGAGCTTCAATGGTTTTCTAGCAGCATGACAGCCTGTCCAGCTTGTTTCACTCCCCTTATAGGTTGCTTCCCCAGAATTGGTCCAACTACTGGCTTAGCAGCTCCCTCAAGAAATTGCATAATTTTGGAGGGGAACTAGTCTTCCCTCCAGAAATTGAGAAAATTTGACCGGTTGCCTGCTGGACTTAGAAATTGCACAATCCTGTTAGTCAACCTTCACAGTGAAAATTGCATAATCTAGCCCAGCAGGACTGCTCAACCAAGAAATTGTATAATTCTGGGCAGCAATCAGGTGCTCCTCCCAGAAATTCTACAATTCTCTTGACAGCCAGCCTAGCTCCTTCCCAAAAATGCGCACATTTTTCCCTCAAGCAAGCAGATTGTTGCATGTGCCATCAAGTTAACTAGTTCCACCCGAAACCGAGAAAACTTGACTTGCATACCTAGGTTGCTTTTTCCCAAAATAGAAAAAATCGACATGCAAAAAGCATCCCTAGATTTTAGGGAGCTATTTTTAGCAACTGGAGATTACATGCAAATGTCGTTTTAGAAACATTCCTCCAAGTGTCACTTTTTCCTAGATTTGTGGCATGTACTTCATGAGCCTCAAACTTATTTATTCAACACTTCAGAGATCATTATACACATCAATCTTGGATCTCTGATATCTCACAACACATCCAGGAGTCTTCGACACATCTAGCTCAGTTATTTATGGGTAAGTCTGCTTAACTTGTCTTTTGCAGCATTTCTATCACTTCTTCGATTTTGGCTTGTGTAAGTGTTGTATGTTTGATTTATGTGAATGCTTAATGTCGTTTACATGCATATTAGCTTGTACTAGCACCGTTTCAATTTTCATTAGCATCTCACTGTTGTTGCATGCATGACACTGTTTTGCATGAACGGTCGTTGATTCGGCGACTCGTCTCACACACATGCATGTTGTTCTATTTTCTTAATCATCCATTAACTATTTGCATGCATGATCATTCACCTCTACCTACACTTAGTATTTCCATGCATTCACAACTTCATTTTCCTTCAGTTTCCCGTTGGTGGGTCTAGGAAATCTTGACTTGAACTCTGCCTCACCAAGACAGCATTGCACAATTCTGAGAGAGAAGACTTTTCCCTCCTCCAAGAAAATGTGCATTTCTGGCCAGTGATTATCCTCCAGTCTTTCTTTGTACAATTCTGAGAGGCAGTGACTATTGGCCCAGAAAATTGCACAATGCAGTCCCTGGCCCTGCATCACTTGCCAGCTGGAATTGTGCATTATGCAATCCCAACACCCAACAAACCAGTATAGATTGCACATTACATAATTCCAACAACCAGCTAGCCTCCAAATAGTTTGTACTACCTTTTGTGTAGTTTCAACAGCTAGTCTCCTGGCATCCCAGTGAAAATTATGCAATCCTTGCGAGTCAATCCCCAGTATGTAGCATGTCATCCCTGAAGTTTTCTTTGGTTTTCGCTGATAGAATTCTTTCCATGCATGTCATCATATCTCCATATCTAGTAGTTGCCTGTCTGCCTCTCAGCAGTTTAGGATCAATGGCCTCGAAGAGATCGGGGTCAAAAGACACCAACAAAAGCACAACTAGAGTAGCAGTTAAGCGAGTGTCTACAAGTTTTCAGATCTATGAAGACACCAAGTTGACCGTAGACAAGGACATCAAATTGAAATTTTAAGGGGTCAATGATGCATTCACAGGAACATTTTGGGAATACCTCGAAGACCACCAAGTCTATGTGAACATCCACAAGTCCGGCTTGTACCAGATTGCATGCAGGTATCCCGCATTCCTATGCGCAAACATGATATGTTGTGTTGTCTCACACACTGATCTTGAGACAATGAAAATGAGCAGTGTCAGTGGGATAGAGATTGCTACCTTTAGGGCATAGGATTACCAGCAGATGTACCATACGTCGAAGCTAGTGATCACCATGGAGATACCCTTCAGCATACCCAACAACAATGCCAACTCCATGCATCTTGAAAAGCTGGGTGAAGGAGTCAGCCAAATTGAGGATGACACCCAACGAGGTTTACAAGATGAAGATACTACAGAAGGCATATCAATACTTGGTCATATTTGCATGTCACCTATATGACCAAGAGAGCATAGAGACCTTCCCACAGAATTGGGTGATCGCGTTAGACCAACTGGCCAGTGAAGGCAAAGCATGCAACTAGTCTAACATGTTGGCTCATAGGCTAAAGGAACAAGTAATAAGAGCTCGATAGCCACCCAAATATCAACAAGTAGAAATACACATGTCCGCTTAGATCTTGGATGCAATCTGTGCCATTAGGAGTTCTCGGGCTTGAAGTGGGCATGGACATGAGCGGAAAACTCTGTGAATATGTATTGTAGAATGTTGTTTAAATGCAGATTCAGAGGAGTCATCACATAGCTGTCAGATAGTTTTGTCACCCCGGTGTACAAGATGATATTTGAGCAAGATCCACCTTACATGTTGACGGAAGCAATGGAGGCATTGATCAATATAGTAGATTGGTATGCCTCACCGTCTGACATCTTCATATGGATGTACAATGCAAAGAAACCTCTGCATGTTTTGTCAAAGCTTGCCATGGACAAGCTCATCATGCAAGAAGTATCATACCACATCTCGGCAGGATTGTTAGCTAGGCTGCACCAGAAGAAGAAGGCACCTTGGCTCACTCTTCCATTGCAGATCAAGTTATATGAGATACAGAATTTCAAGCACACAAATATCGAAGCAAAGGATATCAAGCAATATCCTTTCAACTTCTGAAGCTTCAATCTGTATGACCCACATTGTTTTGTAAAATATCACTGTGCAAGAGTACATTTTTAGTGGATCCATGGGGCATGTCATTGGGCAGAGGGAGACCCATGGAGATATTCTCACAGCTTCTCTGGGCCCAATGAACCGGTTGGCATCATTGTGGAATGGTTAGCAAAGCAGCGTGAAGCAACATCCAAGAGAGCACCAGCAGTGGAGGTGAACATACGGCGCATGGCAAAGGCAAGAGGAAGGTTTTCGAGAGCATAGAGACATAACAAAGCTGCAAGTTTAGAGTAGAGGCACTTGTGCATAAAGCGGCTTCAACAATAGAGATGAAGAGGCAACAAGACGACATGAGGAACATGTAAAGGTAGATAGTAAAACAAAGAATGGAGGAAACAAAGAAGGAATTGCATGAGTTGAAGGAGAAACTCTGGAAGGGAAAGGAGCTACACAGATAGGAGAAGGAAGTGTAGCAATAATAAGTATATTAGGGGGCGCAATATGTATAGACAGATGAAACTGCGCCTGTACAGGTAGTCTACTCATCCAAACAGCTGGCACCAAGAAAACAGGGTGAGTAGTTGCAAGAACAGAACTTCGCTCAAGAGATTGAACAAGCACTTGAGTAGATGGATATGGATATGGAGCAACAAGAGGTGGAGAAAGACATCAACCTCATGCCTTAACGCTAAGAGGTCGACCCACCAGCTTCACCTGATCCAGAAGCAGAGCAATTCCCAAGTGACCAAGAAGATACTGAGATCCTTGGAGATAATATGGAAGGAGAGATGCAAAACATATCATTTGATGAGTTGTGGCATAGAGTTGTGGAATCTTGCAAAGTGTCTACTTCGGATGACAACACATCTCCCGCATAGTTTGAGGAATGAGTGATCATGTCTGGTGTGCACAATCATCCAGCAACATTGGCTGATACTACCAGAGCATATGCCAAAGCCACTAGCTTGAGTGTTCACTTTCTAATAGCAGAGAACGAGCGAATGCCTAAGGAGTTGTAGATGGAAAAATAAGGAGGATAACAGGTTACAACATCTTCCCGAGCAGAGTTGAAGAAGGCAATACTGGATGAAGTATTTTCCCTTAAGTCAGTCATGTGGGTGTTGTATTCCATGTTTGGCACCGTGAATAAAGCATTTGTCCATCTCAACAGTTGGCAGTAGCGATGTGCTAGGAGAGCACATATCTTATCAAACGTGCATATTGTTGTTGACTACATGCAAACATGGACAATGAGATAGAAGGTAGCCCTGTTACACTTTCTCAAGTTGATGAAGCCAGGAGCTATTGAGTTGAAGGCACACATTCAGAGTCATATATGGAACTATGAAGATCTCTGTCAGCTCATCACTAGTCTACAAGCTTCCCATGCATGGGTATTCAGGAGTATGGATGTTGTTGTTTGTACACACATGATCCCATCTATTGGGACACTCACCAATGAAAAAACAAAGTCACAAATCCGACTGGAGCTTGACTCATACTTTGACAGGTTGATGTGCATAGCCACTAGTGTAGACTTGGTGATCAGTGCAGACATCATGCTTCAGTATGTCGTTGGTCTGGCCACATTCAAGACAATGATGTGCATGCTATCAGACGAGTTGAACAGAGGAGTGTACGTAGATGTAATTGAGGCAAGAGTTCATTTCCAGAAATATGTCACCACATAGTACATGGACACCATTGCAGACTACCAAGCCTGGCATCAGTTCACCACCTTTGACCATCATGAGGATGTCGAAGAGCTGGTCTTCCCACAATTGTTTGAGTCATAGCGATGTCTTGGATGGCTTGATCAAGCCTATTTTGTCTCACATGGTACATGTGCAGATTGTACATAATTTCTTGTCAAGTGAAAGTTCAAGTGTCGATAGTTGGATGTAACAGTCATAGAGTAGATGAAGAGTCATTAGGATAAATGAACAATCACAAAGGGAAATGTCAAGGGACACCCCACCCTTTTCTAATATATAGTCCCTCATAACTCATTGTATAGGCTTTATGTCAACAAAGCTTCCGATAGGAGTATCTTAGAGAAAGCCTAGAGAGTATTGTAAAGAGTCTTGGCTTCTCCACTGTGCAGAGCTAGTATATCTATTTGGAGGAATAAGCGACAGTGATTGTAACGTTCCATTATCGGAACTAGTGGTTTTTCATGGTTGTATTGTATGACTGGAACTTTCACTTCTTAATATAATAGAGCCAACATGTTTCATGCATATGTCGTACTGTATTTCAGCTATCTTGTTTACTCTAAATGATATATGTATCTATTTTCTTACACATGCATTTGTAGCTATTTTCTGTATATGTATGTATGAATCTTACTTAAATGTGATGTTGGTTTAATCATCACTTTGGATTGCTAGCTTACTTGCCTTCCAGTTTTTGATGCATCTTTGCTTGTGTGTTTCCTTCTTAACTCCGTGCTTTCACAGGTTTCCAAGGGGTGCACTCACCTCACCCTCTATGTGTTAGAATCATTCATGCACCTTCCTTGAATTGTTGCATATGTTAAACCCTTGCTACCAATAGGGACATCTTTCTTGCCTCTATGTGAAACCACAGTCAAGGTGATACTGTATGACCCACTGTTGGAACTCCTACACTAAATAGTCTGAGCTCTAGTTGGGACTTCTTACCAAGGAGATTCCCTGACATGTTGGCAGATCCAACACCGTCAAAATTTATGGCGCTAGAAGGAGGGCTAGATGACAAGTTGTGTCCTCTCATCCTGTTTGAAACTTTTCACATCTATCATGGATTGTGTCACACTCATCCCTCCATGATGTCGTTTGCATGCCAAACCTCTTAACATCACGAGGGAGTTTTTTGATCTCTTGTCTAAATTCATGTATGATGGTGAAGGTGAAGTGGCCTAGCATGAGTACTTAGAAGACATCTATGTATTCATTGAGAATGCAAATGAGTTCTATGCAGAAGAGGTCAGTCCTCTGCTATCATACACACTTCGTGAATCCCCACAATGGTGGTGCTGCAGTCTGGCTCCTGGCAGCGTGCGCTCACTTGATCAATTTTGTGAGCTCAATGAATCTACTTTCCATCATTTTGATATAGAACCTCTTGACCAAAGATTGTTACAACAACGGAAGGCCCCGCATGAATCACATATGGAATTTTGGGAATGCTTCTATGTGTTACGATTTCAAGCTCTGTAAAGTCAAATGAAATTTCCATATCTTTGGGATAGATTTGAATATTGTCTTAACAAATTAGTCAATCCCAAGAAGAAGTTCGAGCCCAAGCCCCGCTCAGCATCCTTCAGTGATGGAGTTTCACAATCACAGATGGACATGGTCACTGCCACAAGTGATTGTCCAATGTCCCCTCATATAACAGCTCTACCTTCGTAGAGTGATGTGGGAGAATAGGCACACACATCTATTCAACTATCACATCCTCCGAACATAACTTCTCTCAATTTTCGTGTAGATTTGGTTGTGAGTCAATTAGGTTGTCACGTGATTGTTTTATCTCAACCTCCATCTTCATACTCGGATGATCCTCCGGATGACACTTTCTTGTGTTCTTCCATTCCGGACTCTATAGTTTTTGTGAACGAGGATCAAGCCATCGACGGAGTTGGTGTTGCACAACCAACCTACGTTGTCATTCATGAAGAGTATGACTAGCAGCTTAAGCATCAACACTTAGCGAAGCATGACATCCTTCTATTCGAGCCTCCTCCTTTCTTTCCTGATATCTTTGGTGAACTTGTCATCCACAATTTCACATGTGTATCTCCGTCTATGGATGCGCCCATTGTTGGTCACTTGCAGAACACACCAGATGTCAGTCCATCATTCGACAACAAGGAGGATAAACTATTCACTAAATATCCACTTGATTTTTCATCTTCTTTTTCCAAAAACACAAAGGGTGAATTTGCCCGCTTCTCATCTACCCCTCTATTTGATTCATCAGATCATGAGGATGTTGATGAAATCATTGAATTTTCTTATCATAGTTGTCATGATCTATTTACTCCCATATTCAATCACAACAATGATTCTATCGCAGTTGATTTTTTGAAGCCACCTGTTTATGATGATCTATTTGTCGACAAAGTTGAAACCCCCCAGACTGTTGAGGCATTTCAGCTCGAGATGATGGTTATGTCAGCCCTCACTTTCATGAGGTTTGTTTCACTTCTGATCAAGAAATTGTTGAAACACGCAAGGCTCCTCATCACTCATTTGTATGCATTGAAGATCAATCTCACACACAGATCATGCTTCCTCCACTCAAACTACACGATCCCATCACTTATGCATTGGAGGAATCTTACATTGCAAGCACACATGCACGACATAAGTTGTATTTGTTTCTTTCATTTGCTTGCATGTCACAGTCAAGAGTATGCATATGATTAACAATTGCACGTAGTGTTTCACAACACCATGATATGTCCACGGACTACATGTCATGTACTTTCACTCACTTATGTTCTGTGGACACATTTAAACTTGGAGTGTGTTTGTATTCATTGTTATATCTTTCATATTTGCTGGTTCGCAAAAATTTATTGCTCGCAAACCATGCCTTCACCAACATGGGTCAACCAATGCGCGAGTGGCTACATTGGAAGTATCACTTCACGTGATCAAACCCATGCATTGTTAGCTTAGGAGTAGGACTACTGAGTGGTGTTTTCTTTTGGGTTGTTTGCTTGCATGCTTGTTTTCCTACTTACTTCACATGTTTGTTTGTTTTCTTGCATGTTTGCTTACTCACTTTACTTTCACATTTACTTCTGCTTCCGCTTTGTTTTGTGTTTGTTTTCTTTTTTTACACACATAGGTTAGCTTGACATGAAACTATGTGTGACTCTTGAAATAAGATTGGTAAAGTAGAAGAGGACTTGTGCAGTTATCAATACTTGTTTATCTGTCATCCTACCTATGTATGAAGAACTTGTTATCTTCATTCCATGACACATTGATGGAAAATACGTACTGTTCAAAGTGAACCTTGGTGAAAACACAACGCTTACGTGCTAACTAGTGTCACCTACTCTAGTCAGTTGTTTTTAGGTTAACCCTGGGAAGCTCAATCAAGTAGAATAAGATGAGGGGGAAAACCTTAACAATCACATCAAAGGTATATATAAACTATTTCTCTGAAGGAACAACCTCTTCTGCTCTCAATAAGTTGGGATCCCTCTTCCACCTCTGAAATGAATAAGTGTTATGCATAGAAATGAAAAAATAAAAAGTGAAGAATTTAGAAAAAATGAAAAATGAATAAGGTGAAAGAAGAGAAAGGCTTCCTGCATAGAGAGGTGATGAAAGTAACTCTACCAGGGTACTGACCAGGTTCAACGTCAGCGGAGTCAAGCTTTTGTTCCTACTTGACTCTATCGATGTACTGTTTAGGCCCGCTAGCAACAGAGTAACACCAAGGATGAAACTAAAACTCTAATGACTATACTACGTGTGCACGAATATACCCCTCATCCCCAATCGAAAAAAGTGTGTTGGCTTGCCTTGGAATGTTTTTTGACCAACCAAGAGCTTGGCATATGCTACATCTTACAATCAAGCAAGTGTGGAAACCAAGACTAACAGAGAACTAAACAATACTTCTGGAGATGTTAGACTTGTTTTTCATGAACAATGTCTATTCAAAGAGCTGGAGTTCTGCTAGTGTGTCGCTAAGTGTTGTAGCAACTACAACCACCCTACAAAAGTTTTCCTTAGCTTCGTTTTGGAGCCTCCCTACCAACCATCCTCAACAACATGTCTTGCACTGTCAAGTACATGAGCTTCATTGGTTTTCTAACAGCATGTGCATGATAGCTTGTTTCACTCCCCTCATAGGATTCTTCCCCAAACTTGTGTCCAACTGCTGGTTGAGCAACTCCCTCAAGAAATTGCCCAATTCTATAGGGGAACCAGTCTTCCCTCCAGAAATTGCACAAATGTTATTGGGAGCATGTTGGGCTCAGAAATTGTGCAATCTTATCAGTCAACCTTCCCAATGAAAACTACGCAATCTAGCCCAGAAGGACTTCTCAACCAAGAAATTGCACAATTCTGGGCAGCAATCAACTTCTCCTCCCAAAAATTGCACAATCCCTCTGGGAAGCCAGCCCAACTCCCTCCTAGAAATGCGTAATTTTTTCCCTCAGGCAAGCAGGTTGTTGCATGTGCCATTGGGTTGATTGATTCCACCCAGGATTGAGAAAACTTTACTTACATGCCTAGGCTGCTTTTTCCCAAAATAAAAAAAAATCAACATGAAAAAAGCATCCCTAGATTTTAGGGAGCTATTTTTAGCAGCTGCAGGTTACATGCAAAGATCGTTCTAAAAACATTCCTCCAAGTGTCACTTTTTCCTAGATTTGTGGAATGTGCGTCATGAGCCTCAAACTTATTTATTTGATGCTTCAAAGATCATTCTTCACATCGATACTGGAGCTCTCACATCCCACAACACATCCAGGAGTCTTCGACACATCCAACTCAGTTATTTTTAGGTAAGTCCTCTTAACTTGTTTTTGCAACATTTCTATCGCCTTTTGTGTTTTGGCTTGTGTGAGTGTTGTCTGCTAGATTTCTATGAGCACTTTCTATTGTTTACATGCATATTAGCTTGTACGAGCATCATTTTAGTTTTCGTTAGCATCTCACTGTTGTCGCATGCATGACACGGTTTTTCATGAACGGTTGCTGATTTGGTGACTTGTCTCACACACATGCATGTTGTTCCATTTTCTGAATCTTGCATTAACTGTCTACATGCATGATCATTCACCTCTTCTTACACTTAGTATCTCCATGCATTCACAGCTTCAATTGCTTTCAATTTCTCATCAGCGGGTATGGGAAATCTTGCCCCAAACTCTACATCACCAAGACAACATTACACAATTCTGAGAGGGAAGGCTCTGCCTTCCTCCTAGAAAATGCATATTTCTAGCAAGTGATTATCCTCCAGTCTTTCCTTCCGCAATTCTAAGAGGTAGTGACTGTTGGCCCAGAAAATTGCACAATGTAGTCCTTGGGTCTACATCACTTTCCAGCTGGAATTGCACATTGCACAATCCCAAAACCCATCAGGCCAATCTAGATTACGCATTGTGCAATGCCAGCAGCCAGCTAGCCTCTAGACAGTCTAGACTACCTTTGTGCAGTTCCAAAAACTAGTCTCTTGGCCTCCCAGTGAAAATTGTGCGATCCTTGCTAGTCAATCCCCAGGTATGTAGCATGTCATCCCTCAAGTTTTCTTTGGCTTTAGTTGACAGATTTCTTTCCATGCATGTCATCATGTATCCAAATATAGTAGGTGTTCGTTCACCTCTCAACAATTTAGGATCAATGGCCTCCAAGAGAGCGGGGTCAAAAGACACCAACGGAAGAGAAACTAGAGCAGTAGTTGAGTGAATGTCTATGAGTTTGCTAATCTATGAAGACACCAAGTTGATCATAGACAAGGACATCAATTTGAAATGGAAAGAGGTCAATGATGTGTTTGCAAAAAAATTTGGGGAAGACCTCGAAGACCGTCAAGTCTATGTGAACATCCACAAGTTCGGCTTGTACCAGATTGCATGCAGGTATCCCGCATTCCCATGCGCAGACATGATACATTGGGTCTTCTCGTACACTCATCTTGAGGCGATGACATTGAGAAGTGTTAGCAGGATAGAGATTGCTACCTTCAAGGCATAGTATTACTAGCAGATGTACTATATGTCGAAGCTAGTGATCACCATGGAGACACCCTTCAGCATACCCAACAACAATGCCAACTCCAGGGATATCTTGAAAAACTGGGTAAAGGAGCTAGCCAAATTTAGGATGACACCCAACTAGGTTTACAAGATGAAGATACTACGAAAGGCGTATCGATACATGGTCATATTCACATGTTGCCTGTATGGCCAAGAGAGCACGGTGACCTTCCTGCAGAGTTGGGTGATCTCATTGGACCAACTGGCTAGTGAAGGCAAAGCATACGACTGGTCTAACATGTTGGCTCATAGGCTGAAGGAACGGGTAACAAGATCTCGACAGTCGCCCAAAGGTTAGTAAGAAGAAATATACATGTCCACTTACATCTTGGATGCAATCTATGCCCATCAGGAGTTCACGGGCTTGAAGTGGGCATGGACATCAGAGGAAACCTCTATGAATACGTATTGTAGAATGTTATATGAATGCATCTTCAAAGGAGTCATCACATAGCTGTCAAATCATTTTTCACCCCGGTGTACAAGATGATATTTGAGTAGGATCCACCTTGCATATCGAAGGTAGCAATGGAAGCACTGATCGATATAGCAGATTGGTATGCCTCACTGTTCAGCACCTTCATACAGATGTACAACATGGAGAAGCCTCCTCATTTTTTTCTGAAGTTTTCCATGGAAAAGCTCGCCATTCAAGAAGTATCATACCACATCTTGGCAGGACTATTAGCTAGGTTGAACTGGAAGAAGAAGGCACCTTGGCTCACTCTTCCATTGCGGATCGGGTTATACAAGATACAAAATTTCAAGAATACAGATATTGAAGTAGAAGAGATCAAGAAATATCATTTCGATGTCCAAAGCTTCAATCCGTACGACTCGCATTGTTTTCTAAAAGATCATTGTGCGAGAGTATAGTTTCAGTGGATCCACAGGGAGTGTCATTGGGCAGAGGAAGACCTAGGGAGATATTCTCACAACTTCTCTAGGTCCAATGACCTAGTCAGAATTATTGTGGAATGCTTAGCAAAGCAGCATGAAGCGACATCCAGGAGAGCACCAGGAGCAGCAACAGTGGTTAACATACCAGTGTGTGACAAAGGAGAGAGGAATATTATCGACAGCACGAAGGTAGAACAATGTTGCAAGTTCATAGAAGATGCACTCATGCAGAAAGCATCTTTGGCGATAGAGGTGAAGAGGCAATATCATGACAGGAGGAACATGCAAAAGGCAAAGAGAAAAATGGAGAATGGAGGAAACAGAGAAGGAGTTGCATAAGTTGAAGGAGAAACTCCGAAAGGAACAAGAGATGTGTAGATAGGAGAAGGAAACGCAGTAAGAATATGTATAGCAGGGGGTACAACATGTATAGATAGATGCAACTACACCCATACAGGTAGTCGACTCATCTGAACAGCTAGCACCAAGTAGACAGGGTGAGAAGTCGTAGGAGAAGGACTTCACTCAAGGGATTGAATAAGCACTTGAGCAGATGGATATGGATATGGAGCAACAAGCGATAGAGAAAGACATCAGCCTCATGCCTTACCACCAAGAGGTCGACCCACCAACTTCACCAAATCTAGAAGCGAAGCAAGTCACAAGTGACCAAGGAGATACTAAGATCCATGGAGACAATATGGAGGTAGAGATGCACAACATATCATTTAATGAGTCACAACATAGAGTTGTGCGATATCACAGAGTGTCTACTCCGAATGACAACACACCTCCTGTGCAGTTTAAGGAACAAGTGATCATGTCTGACATGCACAAGCATCCAGCAGCATTGGCTGATGCTACCAAAGTGTATGTTGAAGCCACTAGCTTGAATGTTTGCTTCCTGATAGCATAGAACAAGTGAACGGCTAAGGAGTTGCAAACAACCAAGTAGGGAGGAGAAATGGTGACAGCATCCACCCGAGAAAATTTGAATAAGGAAATATTGGATGAAGTATTGTCCCTTGAGTCATTCATGCGGGTGTTGTATTCCAAGTTTGACACCGTGCATAAAGAAGTTGTCCATCTCAACTGTTGGCAACAGTAATGTGCTAGGAGAGCACATACCTTGTCAAACGTGCATACTGTTGTTGACTACATGAAGACATGGACAATGAGATACAAGGGATCCCCATTACACTTGCCCAAGATAATGAAGCCCAAAGCAGTTGAGCTGAAGGAACACATCTGAAGTTAGATGTAGAACTATGAAGATCTCCCGCATTTCATAACTAGTCTACAGGCTTCCCATGCACAGGTATTCAGGAGTATGGATTTTTTTGTGTGCACACACACGATCCCATCTATTGGTACACTCACTTAGGCAAAGACAAAGGCACAAGTCCGATTGGAGCTTGACTCGTACTTTAACTATTTGATGTGCATAGCCACCAATGCAGACTTGGTGATCAGTGCAGACATCATGCAACAATATTTCATTGGTCCATACATGCTCAAGACAATGATGTGCATGCTATCAAACAAGTTGGACAGAGGAGCCCGAGTAGTGTACCCAGATGAAATGGAGGCAATATTTTGTTTCTAGAAAGATGTTACCACAGAGTACACGGACACCATCATGGACTACCAAGCCTAGCATCAGTGCGCCACCATCGACCATCATGAGGATGTCAAAGAGCTGGTCTTCCCACAGTTGTCCGAGTCATAGTGATTTCTTGCATGGCTTGCTCAAGACTATTTTGTCTCACATGGTATATGTGCAGATTGTATGTAATGTCTTGTTAAGTGAAAGTTCAAGTGTCAATAGTTGGATGTAACAGTCATAGACTAGATGAAGAGTCATGAGGATATATGAACAGTCACAAAGGGGAATGTCAAGGGCCACCCCACCCTTTGATATATACAGTCCCTCATAACTCATTGTATAGGCTTTTGGTCAGCTAAGCTTCTGATAGGAATATCTTAGAGAAAGATTGGAGAGTATTGTAACGAGCCTTGGCTTCTCCACTATGTAGAGCTAGTATATCTCTTTGGAGGATTAGGTGATAGTGGCTATAACATTCAGCTGTCAGAACTAGTGGTTGGTCATGGTTGTATGGTATGACTCGAACTTTCACTTCTTAATATAATAGAGCCAACACAATTCATGCATATGCCTTATTGTATTTCAACTATCTTGTTTACTCTAAATGATATATGTATATGTTTGCTTATGAATGCATGTGTAGCTATTTTTTGTATATGTATGTATGAATATTACTGAAATGTGTTGTTGGTTTAACCATCACTTTGGATTTCTAGCTCACTTTCCTTCCAGTTTGTGATGCATCTTTTCTCGTTTGTTCTCTTCTTAACTCCATGCTTTCACAAGTTTCCAAGGGGTGCACTCACCTCACCCTCCATGTGTTAGAACTGCTCATGCACCTTCCCTGACTTGTTGCATATGTCACACCCTTGCTACCAACAATGACATCTTACTTGCCTCTGTTTGAAACCATGGTCAAGGCGATACTGTACGACCCACTGTTGGGACTCCTACACTAAACAGTCTGAGGTCTAGTTGGGACTTCTTATTGAGGAGATACCCTGACATATTAGTGGGTCCAGCACCATCAACAGTAGGAAAAGAAGAAAGTTTTCTCATGGGTAAGTGTAAGGTTGTTATCTACAAAACTCAAGAAGAAGAAAATGAAGAAAGAGATCAAGCATGTGAAGAACACCATGGTCATAAGGAATCACTATCAGACAAGATCCATTAAAGACATTTGCTGAAAGAAGGCATGATAACTTTGACAAAGGAATAAAAATATCAAAGGAGCCTTGACACCTATGAAGGCATTAGAGATATTAAGGTACAGATAGCTGATTCAACTCTATGAAGATGTCATGATGAAGAGGTCAACCAACAAAATAAATATCTAATGTTGAAGAAAGTCAGGATGAAGTCATGAAGGGCTACCAAATCAAAGCATGGAAACAATTAAGTACAACTAAGCATCTATGTGATAAGTATTTTAAAAGCATAAATAGATGACAAAGGAGTATTTATATGATGAAAGAACCTGACACACATCTAGAAGGACACTTTCCATGAAGAAGCAATGACATGAGAATACAAGAAGGAAATTGATCGATGGTTGGTTCCCTACCAAGAAGAAATTAGAACAAATAATTCATAGCATCAAAGAAGGAGATCAAGCAGTTGAAGGACCCACGAAGAAGAATTTGTTGATGAATGGACTAATCCCTAACTAAGAGGGAGTTATAAAAAGTTCCAAATTACAAAGGAACATGGATAAGTACCTTGATAGAGGATATTTGGACATATTTTCCTCAATTGAGAGGAAGCGATAGACACAAAATTCGTGTCTTCACTTGGGAAGAAATAATGGGAGGATTAGGTAAACATTTGGCATCTAATACTCTTTGAGGATGTGTAGGGCATCCAAGACAAGAGTAGGCAAGAGGACCGATATTTTTTGAGGTTTGGGAACCCAAGACAAGAATATTCCTAGAAGGTCATACTCAGTAAACACCTGGGTGGGTATGTACCTTGAGAGACAATGACTAAGGTGTCTATAAGTCATTTGTCTCACCAACATTGTGCTCTGATCTAATGAGAGATAGAGTTGTTAGTCAAGGCCTTGCTATGGACAATGTTGGTTACTATGATGCTATAACAAATGGATTTCCCATCCAGTTTCTCTTATGTGAATTCTTCAATATTGAAAAATAACCAAACACCTTGTCATGATTTATGAATACCTCCCTACTTAAGAGAAAGTGTTGAAGAAATTGTAACTAGGTTTGGTCTTCATAAATGTACTTTTGATATTTGTATTTATTCAAGAAAATAAATATTATTTTTGCTATATTTATCAATGAGTTTCTTGCTCATTGAAGTAGGTCTAGCACATGTTAAAGTGCTCTAGGAGAATCAAATAGTCAAAAGAAAATGTTGAAGACCCTTAAGGGCATGTTACACCATGTATATACTTGTATAAAGATTCAAAGGAAATCCCTCCAAGCAAACTCAAGTCCTCTCCATGCAATGACATCCTTCAATGAGCAATAACGATGAAGAAACTTCAAGTCAACCTATAGTCTACAAGTCGGCTTCAAGTCATCCTAAAGGAGGGATAGTCCTTTATATATAGAGGTTTTCCACTCCCTCATAACATCATGTATTCACCTCTGAAATCAGCGAGCAAGAGAAGTTGAAAAGAAGTGAAGAAAATTAAATCTTAAGGAGCCATTAGTGCAGTGAAGAAGGAGAAGACAAGATCGAAGTTTAAGAGATTGTTCTAAGGGTCAAACATAGTCACACATGTGAGGAAAAAAGGCCTCTTTGTGGTCATAACAGCAGTAATATATCAACAACATATCTCACATCATTTGGGCTAGTAACATAGGCCTATTAGGCCTCCCACTATAACAAACAAGAAGATATCACAAGCGAAGGTTAGAAGAGCCTAATACTCAAGAAAACCACCCACACGTGGGAGAATCTAGGGTTATTGTACAGTCATATCATTTTAGATATACATCTCAAGAAGAATCTTGTTTGATCAAGAAAAGGAAGGTGTCTCCATAAGCTAAGGATATCACTAATTACAAAACAGAAGCATCTCATCTAGATCTCACATAAACAAGGTCTATCTCTGGTTAAAGAATGAAGGAGTATGAAGTGTTGGGAAGCAAAGTGTTGGAACAAGGAACACTAAGTGTCAAAGAACAAAGTGCAGAAAGGAGGAAGGACTTGACTCATGCTTGGAGGACATTCTAGTAAAGGAGTATAGGGTTTGGCATTGATCAATAAGAAACTTCAATAAGAGAAACTTACCAAAGGGTTTTCTTCTCTAAGAGAGAGAGGTTTTGGCCCTAACAGAGAGCCAACATCTTGTGTTCTTGTTCTTATGTTTTTGGTAGCAGTTTTATGAATTAAACACACATGCATTAATAATAAGAGGAAGATTAAGCTAACAAGATAAATTGTAAAAGAGCTTCACAAATTGTTATCAAGTCTATAATGATCCTACTATACACTATTTCCCTTGATTCTTCAACAGGCAGAACACTATAAATAAGCCATTGGACCTCCTCCACACGACACACTTCAATCTTACACAAGGCAAGATATATTATGGGTATCCAAGTGAAGAAGAAGAAGGATGAAGAAGGACAAAATCATCTTAAGCATCTCTCTCTCTCTCTTTGAATTCACACGTGTGAATTTTTGGGGATATTCAAGGAAGTAGATTGAAGTTATGGGCAGCATTTTTTGGGTGGCAGGACCAAAATTATGGCTAGAAGGGTCGAGTTTTTGGGTAGTTTCTAGGAGTTTGAATTTCATCCTATATAGACCAGGAAAGGTCGAGTTTTTTTAATAGAAGATTGAGTTGACAAGAGAGTTTTTTGAATAGGTTTGACCATAGCATTTTTGGTCAATTTGACCATCATATTAACTAGCAGAATTAGGTGTATCTCTTGTTGAACTGGAGAATTTCTCTAAGGAAAAGGTTGCTAGGGTTTTCCCACAAGTGGCTTTTCCTGGGGTAAATATCGTGTTCTCTTTGTGCATGGTGATCTCTACTATCCTTGTGCATTTATGGTTGAATTTTTGAAGTGTAATTACTTAATGATAAATTGGAAATGCTGAAGTAATATCTATGCCATTAGAAGTAATTATCAAGTTTCATAAATTAGTGCTAGTATCTATTACACTTGAAAAATCATCAGGGAAGAAAAAGGCATGATCAACAAATTAGATATGGTTAATTCCTTTGATAGGGTATGCCATTACTTCCTTTTCAATGTGATGACCAAATTTTGCTTTGATACCAAATTCATAAATTTGGTTTCTTTATGTACAAAAGCACCATGGATCACCCTTTTAGTTAATGAAAGAGTGGCATATTTCTTCTGAGCCTCCAGAGGACTTCAACAA
The DNA here is from genome assembly GCA_000404065.3 of Pinus taeda. Classification (NCBI taxonomy): domain Eukaryota; kingdom Viridiplantae; phylum Streptophyta; class Pinopsida; order Pinales; family Pinaceae; genus Pinus; species Pinus taeda. The sequence continues at coordinate 171,308 of APFE031608095.1, forward strand.
GGCTACCCTATATAATTTTTCCTATATATAATCATGGTATACTCTCTTAGTCATAGGTTGGAACATGAAATGTGTTTCATGAACCTTCTAGGAATCAAATTTCCTAGAGGTATCAAAAGCATAAATCATTCCAAATTTCCTGATGAAAGGATTTTGCTAGGAGGTGCCTCCATGATAATAACTTTATGATTCAAAAAAGTATTGGAATCCCTTCTATATGCTTCTAAAGGCAAAACAAATTCAAGGAAATCTATAATGTATACATGGAATGTATTTGTTGACGAATTTTGGCAAAACAAACCAGAACCATACCCTTGAATCATTAGGTTGGATAGGCCAAGGATATGGGAATGTTACCTAGTTTACAAGTTGATACAGTATGATACAAATTTGAAATATCAAAATAAAAACTCAAATTAAAACATAAATTTAAACTTTATGATTGTTTAGTGAGTAAATCATTAAAGATAAAAATGATCATTAGTATATATTTAAAGTCAGAATCACAAATAGATAATCGATAGTGAATACAAAATAAAATCATTGTTTCCCGTTAAAGTCAAACTTCATAAGTGAAATACATAGTATATATATTTTTGTTATCAAGAAAAGGTAAAATGTGATAGTGATAACTAAGACACAAGATGGTAAGAAAAGAAAAGGATTCTTCATCGATATCATAAAAATAATTTTTAGATAAGATATCCAGAGACTAGGAAGATTTCGATCTGCTCAAGGAAACTTCTTTGACAAATGATATTGTTTACAAGACCATGTGGTCAAATGTTAGAAATGGGATCAAGGATCTTTGAAATATTTTCCCATGCATCATAAGCATGCGCAGGTGGATTCTGAATATGCTCCCAACCATTATATGCATTTACAAGTGAATTGACGTGTGCAGCTTCTGGAATCTCTTGAATGTTAGGATCAGGTTGTAGGGAGGGCATTGTCCTATTTTGGTAAACTGGAGGAATACATTATACATTAGGATACCACAAATTTAGGTGACCAGTGGTGGAAATCTGGTGAAATTCATTAGAGTCAACTTTAAAATGGATATAAAAATGACTTTTTTTATTTTTGCTAGAATCCCACCAACTCAGTGTCTCGTTCCTCCTTTGTTTTCCTCTACTTCAAACTCATGAGATGGAATTCATTTTGTAATAATAAAAATATCATTAAAACAATTAATAGGAAGAAGAAAACAACTCTTCTCTCTTTAAAATTGTTGCAAATCAAATTTCATTCTAAAGTCAATTACTCTTACAGGCTTGCATGGCTACTGGACAGAGACAAGTCGAATGGGGAAATTTAAAAGTAGAAAATAGAAGCGCATCACGACTTAGAATTGTTCCTTTTACTTTTTAATGATGTGTTAGGGTTTATTCAAAAAGGTAGGGTAAATCGAAGGCTTTTGTAACACCCTCCTCCCACATTTACCCAAGTTAACCAGTCTATTGGTGTAAGCATGTGACGATGAGCTACTGTGATGTGATTTGGATCCCCATGTATAGTTAAGGAAGTGGAACTAATAAAACCAAACCAATCCAACCTTCCAAGCATGCTATAAAACCTTCAGGATCCAACCAACCCTTCCAGGTGACCAACCCCTCAGACAACTTGACATTTCACTAATCTCAAACACCTGTCACTCCCATGACAAGCCATGCATGCCACCGAGGCCTTCCAGTCACTCTGACAGTAAGGCATGCCAATGATTGTGGACTTTTTTAGCTAGTTCTAAGCTAGAAACCCTAGATTATATGCCACCTTTTGAGGGCCAAGACATAGGCTACTGCCCATAACTTCATGAAACTTTCATAAATAATAAATAACAATGAAATAAGGATACTAATGCAATCATTGGTACAAGTAATTGATTTTACCCCTACTAGCCATGTCAGGAATTTCATCAAACATGTCACAAATATGTAATCTACAAGTCATAACAACATATCTGAATATAAGGGTCTCATACTTATCTGAGATTTGTAAAGGAATATTTTTTCTTTATCACAATAGCTCCATTATCATCTATTAGGTCATATATTCATTGTACATTCAATTAAAAATCAAAACATGATGAGAGTCATACATCAAGTTTGTCATAAAACATACTCATAACTAGCATATAACCAGTAGAAATAAAAAGGATGTAACAACCATAAAATCCACATATAAGCCAATATATTTACACATGAAATACCAAGGAAAAGAAGATATTATTAAAAAATGAAAAATCCAACCAATATCTTCCACAAACCACCAAACCATAGATTTGTTAAACCAAATCAGTCTTTCTTCCAATCACCCCTGTGCAATATTCCAAGCATGAATGTGGGACTCAAAACCAAACCAAACTAGGTTTCCTCAGGCTTTATTGTAATCCCCATCAGATCACTAGGCCCTAAACAAGCATGGATTCAACTGGATTTCTCCACCTACACCGTGAGGAATTTTTCTACCTCCTAGTCTCTATGATTTACCATATATTTCGTCATTCACCGATCGAGGATTCCTAGGCTTAATCGAGACTCCACCCTCCAAGATTTACCATATATCTCGTCAATCACCAGTCGAGGATTCCTAGGCCTGATCGAGGGCACACACCTCTAGGATTTACCATATATTCCACCATTCATCGGTCGAGTATTCCTAGGCCCACTGAGGCACACAAAATCTAGCTCTACCACAATCCCACCTTCTTCATTCGAGGGATTCCTAGGCCTTGTGTTCTTTCTTTCGGATACCACCCCACTTAGTTTCGAAACCATTTGGAAATCCATCTCAACCAAATATAATAGAACCCATCCCACCATAGCTATCCATAAATGGTAAGGCAAGGCTAAAGAATATTGTCACACCTGGCAAACCCCATGCTAATGAAAGCAAGAGAACCAAATACACACATGCATGTATCATACATGCCAAATGTAGAAAAGAAATCACACATGAAAATTTAGACTTGCAAATAATCTCATTGTAAATACTTGATGTTGTTCTTCCTTTCTTGATCTTTACATTCCTTTTTCCTTCTTTGTCCTTCCTTTGCTTTCCTTTATCCAATGGTAGAATGCTCCAACAATGATCTAAGTGTCCAAAAGTGTGTGAGGGAGAGAATAGAGAGAGAGCTCCAAACCTAAACTGACAAAATGTAACAACTAATCCTCGGAAGCCTTTATATTAATGAGGCTTCTATTTTCTTCAATTTTCCATTATTTTCATTCATTTTCCTCCTCACCTACAACCTATTACCTTTCACCTTCCTTTCTCCTAATTTCCATTATTTTCATAAATAAAATTCCAATTAATGCCTCATGCCTTCTCAAAGCCTTTTCCTTTTCCTTTGCCAATTTCCTTAGCCATAATAAACCAAATGAACACCCACAATAGGATGGTTTTCCCAATATTCAACTTGGAATACGTGTCCCATGACCTTGGTTATTATTTTTCCTTTATTTACTTTATTTACATGGATTAATTTTACCATGGATGTACATAACCCTCCCCTTTGGGGGAACACCATCCTCGGTGTTCAATGACACTTACAACCAATAAGACTACTGAGAAGAAAAACATACTACCTATGGAGCTTTATAACTTAGATCGATGCAATATTTACAATGATCAACCTATTGAAAAGCAAACCAGCATGACACATAACAACATGAAACCCATGTGCTTATTGGAGCTTTATAACACAGCTCATGAAAATATTTACATCCATATACATATGTACATATACCAAAAAATCACACCAAAACATATGTCAAAAACATTCTCTCAACTAATGAATAGAGAAGGATACATAGCTTGCATCTTATCTGTGATCTCCCATATAGCTTCATCGATCCCAAAGTGCTTCCACTGCACTTTAACCTGCTCAATTACTCGGTTCTAGAGCATGAGAATATTTCTCTGTAATATACACTAAGGTTCTAGATAAAATTATCCACCTAGCTCCACCTGCAATATATACCAGACAATCACATGATAATCATATTTAACATACTTCTTAAGCAATGACACATGGAAAACATCATGGATTTTTACTGTCTAAGGCAGTGCAAGTCGATAGGCTATTGGTCTAATCCTTTCAAGAATGTTGAATGTTCTACAAAACCGAGGTGTCATCTTGGCACATGATCCATGTAGTGACCTACTCTATTTGGCTGATAGTGATATGACTTTAACATATATTTAGCCCTAAGGCCCACACTTTATTCTTTGAGGACCTCATGTTGAGGATCCAAACACATGACTCGATTATTAGTGGTTGTGATATTAGTGGTTGTGATGTTTATGTATGTTCTCCATTGATATTATGATGAAGATAGAATTAATCATTATGTATGTTATCTATTGGTATTATGATGATCGTAGCATTAATGGTTATGCATGTTCTCTATTAATATTATGATGATGGTAGCATAAATGGTTATGTTTGGTCTCTATTGAAATTATGATGATGATAGTAGTAAAGGATATGTATGATTTTTGTTGATATCATGATGATGATATATTTGATGGATAGGTATGTTTTCTATTTATGTTACAATGTTGATAGCTTTGATGGATATATATGTTTCCATTTGATGTTATGATGATGATAGCCATCATGGATGGGTCCCCTATGTTACCTACTTGCATTAGTTCTGGTTCACAATGAACAATGATGAAAATGACTAGGTGAGATTGATGATGTTATTATGACAATGACTAACACTAAGAAATCGTGTTTCTAATGATAATTGAGTATAGCAGGAAACCACCAGAGGCACTCACATATGATGAATTCATGACACCTGGTTTGATGAAAATTTATATTTTATCTCTGAAATTCTAAGTCCATTTTGAAAATCCGCTATATATGTTTATCTATGTTCTGATGATATGTTAGTGGTTGCAGGCACAAATTATTTTCTTGGACGAATGACTCACATATGGGTGATGTGGTTGTAGAATTGGATGGAATTGCATGGGAGGGGTGGGACAGTGTCCTTGATCTCACCCTCTAATATTTCCGCCATGACTTGGGCTGGAAAGATTAAAACACCTTCGCCTTGAAGATCACGATGTCATGAGGGTAGGTCCCAAAGTTGGGTTTCTCATGAGGATTTTATCTGGGGGCATGCATCAAGGTGGATTCCTTGATCCCCGACACCGTTAGTCTCACTATAGCAGGCAACATAAGAGATGATAGTGGTCCCTGTTGTTGCACCTATACTTCCCCTCATAGCCATTGAATGCCTAAAGGGCAAGTGGTGGGGCACCCTTGGAACATCAAGGGAATTTCTTGAAGCTCACGAAAACTTGGAACCCTTGGCATCACAACTAAATTGTTAGGTGTGGCACCTTTGGAACTTCAAGGGAATTTCTTGAAGGGCACGACCAAACTTGGCACCATTGGAATCATTAAAAATAAATAAATATAATCAAGATATGAAAACCATGTAAATTCACATCAAGTGGTAAATGATGATTAGAACTGAGGTAATTAAACCAAGAATAAAACTTGGGTTAAGGGGATCATAGGAAGTAAAATATTTTACCTTAAAAAACCTGCCCTTCCTATGTTGGAAAATTTTAGGTAGATAATGTAATTTAATTAGGTAAAAAGGGGAGAGAGGGACATAAATGTAAAGGATAAATATTAATATTAAAATAGTTAAACCTAATTAAGATAAGAGGATGGTGAATTAAATAAATATTAACAAATTAAATTTTAGAGAAATTTAGAGAACCTCCATGTGGCAACAACCAACATAAGAATATCCATCTAAGAGATAACTTGAGTTAAATTAGGGAGCAGATAGGGGATCAAATCTTGACTTATCAATTACTTTTGTAATGAACACAAATTGAGTAAAAAATGGGAATCAAGAGACAACTAGGAGAAAAAATAGGAATATTGTTGAGGTGAGGAACAATATTAGTTTTAAATTAAAATTTAAGTAAATAATTTTGGAGACCCTTGATGATAGAGTGACACATGGGTGGGTGAATACTAAAACTATTGAATGATCAAAAATAATTAATTATGCATGAAATGTCAAATGTCACCTATGAAGACTCCTATAAAAGAAGGGGTAGGCCATGGGAGAAGGGACTTTCTCTTTACCCTATTGTTGGATGGATGAGACTATGTCAGAGTAGTGACTATGAGCTATAGTGAGTTTGGTGAGGTAGAGGATTTTAAAGAGGGGACTCTTAAGCCCAAGAGTGCTCTCCTCTACCAGCTAATACATTCCTTCATTGTACAAACCCATTGCATTTCAGGTGTTCGAGGGGAAGGAGAGGCCCAAGGAGTAGGCTAGTAGGTCAACTAGTGGGTCATTGCATTTGGATTAAGCATGTCAACATTCACACTTGGAGGAAACCAACAACAAAGGAGGGAAAATAACGGCAAGTGAAGTTTGAATCTCATCTCTTGGTGAACGGTACCTATGTTGTTATAATTTCCTTTTGTATGAATTCATTATGGGTTTTAGTTAATAACATGTAAATTAGATGATATGTTCAATTAAATTAAATTCATAAAAAATTTATATAATGCTTAATAACTTTTGAGTTCCCAATGTTATTTTCTTATGGTTGTCTTTTTAGTATTAAAAAAAAAAAATTAGGGTTGGTCCCTACAATCCAATCCTCAAGGAGATCTTCTTTGACTTGTTGCATAAGTACACTTGTTCCCCAACTTGAAACTCCTTAAACAACATGTTCCAATCTGCATAAATTTTCTCCTTGTCCTGTGTTGCCTTTAGATTCTCCTTGATTACTTGAATTTCTTGTTCCATCTCTTCCAACATATCTAGTCCTATCAATACCATGTTCATTGGATCACTCCAAAAGATGGGAGTATTACAATGTCACCCATATAGTGCCTCAAATGAACTCATCCTAAATGATTCCTGATACCCATTATTATAAGCAAACTCAACCAACAGAAGGTACTCCTCCCACCTCCTCTACAAATGCATCACATACATCCTCAACATGCCCTCCAATATCTTGTTGACCCTCTCTTTCTGTCCATCTGTATGTGGATGATAATTTGTCTTGAAGGTCAATTCTATCCCCAAACCTGCAAACAACTTCATCTAAAACTTGGAAGTGAACATAGCATCCCTGTCTGACACAATATTCCATGTAATACCATGTAACCTCACCACATATCTGATGAAGACCTATGCTACATCATTCATTGAACAAGTAGACTTCACTGGAATGAAGTGTGCTACCTTTTTCAACTTTTCAACCACAACCATGATGGAATCATGCTATCTAGATGTCCTTGGAAAAATTATGATGAAGGTCCATGGAAATGACCTCCCACTTCCACTCTGGAATCGGAATCGGTTGTGGTAGTCCACTTGGATGCTTACACTCTGCTTTCACCTATTGACAGTCCAAACATGTAGCCACAAAATCTACCATGACCTTCTTCAAATTTGGACACTGATAAATCTTCTTCATTGTTTTCAATATCTTCTAGTATCCTGGGTGACTTGAATAAGGTTTTGCATGAAACTCCTGCAAGATTGTCTTCTTTAGTTCACTATTATCTGGAACATATATCTTGTCCCTAAATATGATCAAACCATCTACTGTAATATGATAGTCCACATCCTTGTCACATGTACCCTATTGTAACCTATGCATAAGCTCCATGTACCTGCCATCCTATTGTCCTACCTGTCATATCTAATCTTGTAAGTATATCCCATAAGAGCTCATAGTTTCTATATGATCCACATGTATTCTCCTACTAAGATCATATGCAACCCTATTTTCCTTTCCCTTAATGTACCGTATCTCAAAGTCAAACTCACTAATTATGGCCAACCATCTAGCTTTCTTGGCATTCGAATTCAATTGGTCAAATAGATACCTCAATCCACTGTCATCGCTCATCAATACAAACCTCCAACCAAGAAAATAGTGTCTTCACTTCTTCAATGCATGGATGATCGCTGCCAACTCAAGATCATGTGTGAGATAATTTTTCTCATGCTCATTCAATTTCCATGACTCATAACATACTACTTGTCCTTCCTACATCAAAACTCCACCAAGTCCTCTCTTGCAAGCATTTGTACACACCACAAACTATTGTTTCAGATCTCCAATCTTTAACACTAGAGCATTTGTCAACAAATACTTCAATTTCTCAAAACTGGTTGCACATTTTTCTATCCATTCAAATTTCTTACCTTGCCTCTGCAGTGACGTAATAGGATATGCAATGCGAGAGAATTTCTTGATGAACTCCTATAATAACCTACTAGCCCCATATATGATCTTAACTCATCCACATTTCTAGGAGCTTCCCATTCCATGATAGCCCTTATCTTCTCTAGATCCACTACTATGCCTTCCTTGGAAACAACATGTCCCAAGTAATGTACCTTTGTCTGAAAGAAACTACATTTGCTAAGCTTGGCATAGAACTGATAATATCTCGGTAATCTCAAAATTGTTGCTACGTTCTCGACATGCTCTTCCTCATTTTAGAATATATAAATATGCCATCGACGAATACAATAACAAAATTGTCTAACTAAGGACACAACACACTATTCATCAAGCACATAAAGGTAGTTAGAGCATTAGTCAAACGAAATGTAACTACAAAAAACTCATAATGCCCATACCTAGTTTGGAAAGTTGTCTTGTAAATGTCCTCTTCCTTGATGTGTACTTGATGATATTTGGATCTCAAATCAATCTTTGAGAACATTGTTGCTCCCTTCAACTGATCGAACAAGTCACTAATCCTAGGAAACATATACCTATTCTTGATGGTCACCTTGTTCAACTACCTATAATCAATGAATAGCCTGACAACACCATCCTTCTTCTTCACAAACAATACTAGTGCACTGGTGATACACTTGGCCTAATGTATCGTTTGTCAAGCATTTATTTCAACTGTAACTTCATCTCTACTAACTCTCATGAGCTCATCTTCTATGGTGCCTTCGATGTTGGATTTTCCCTTGGTACCAACTTAATGGAGAAGTCCACTTCCCTGTGAGGTGGAAACTCTGAAATCTCTACTAGAAGCACATCCTGAAACTATTGTGAGATTAGGTACCTTCTCAATACCTCTACATCCTCAACATCCTTACCTTTGTCACTAGAAATATGCACTACAAATAACATGCACCCTTTTCTATGATTGTGCTTTATCTGCATAGTTGTCACCATTCTAATGTATGTTGCCTTCTTCATACCCTGCAAGACTCTTTTTTCTCCATTTTCATCCAAGCACTCAGTGGCCCTTTCATAACAGCCCACTTTGGTCCTATGAATATACAACCAGTCCATACTCAAGTGGATACTATATGATCCCAAAAGAAATAAATTGAAATGTGTTGAGGTAGGAATACCATTCAACTTGAATGCAAAATCTCTTACCCAATGATGAACACTATTCTTTGTACCTCTAGCTAACTACACTGACCAAGATTTTTCATGCTCTTCTTTATTCAAACAATACTTATCCACCAGCTCTGGGCTTACATAACTAGAATTAGATCCAGGGTCAATCAAAATAGAAACAACCTGATTACAAACATTTTCATCCATCTCAATAAAAACTGCCTGGTGATCCACCTGATTTTTATCCAATGCTACATAGATACAAGGAATGATCTGCCTAACATCCCCAATATTTTGTGCTTCCTGTGCACTATAAATGTGAGGCCTACCACCCTAATTTTGCATAAAATACCTCTTAAGATGCTCCTTACCAGATGTCCAACACTGCAGCTATCTTGTACTATCACCTTTATTCCACTGCCCTCCATGTTGTGACCCATTAAACTTCTTGTAAGGTGCAACATTTTCTCTCACCTACATCCTGAGGGCTTTTCCTTTTTTGCTACCATGTACCTTTAGCTTTTTCTTTCCCTTTCCAACCTTGCTGAGATTTTGTCTTATGCTTTGACTGCTCATAACAATGCTTCAATTTCCTAATAACTTCCTCAAGCGACTGAGGCTCATCATACTCAATATGATCTCTAAATGTTAATGGAAATCAACTGACAAATATCTAAACTTTGGCCTTCTCATCATTAAGATACAATACATACCTCAATAACTCTAGGAACTTAGTTGTTTACTCTTCATCTACCATCGATCCCATCTTTAGCTCATAGAATTTCTTGGCTTTGTTGTCAAAGTACCGCTCTGACAAATATTTCTACCTGAAAAGCCTCTTGAATTCATGCCAACTTAACTCTTTTGCCCTCATGTCTCTAACCCGCTTCAAATCTTCCCACCAAATGTCTACTTTCCCTTTGAGGCTGAAGATAGCTATTATGGCCTTCATATTTCTATGTATTCATGCAACTCAAAATATTTCTTTATCCCAAGTAGCCATGCTTCTGTATACTCCATCTTCTTCAAATCTCCATCATGTAGGTGGCTTTTCTTTGTTGAAATCATCTAGAAAATATCCCATGTCACTCCTCGTGTAAGGATGATAACGATGATGATCATAGTGCCTATCAGAACTAGAACTAGAATAGGACCTATGTCCATCACCTCTCCTATCTGAAGTATCCAAAATCCTACCATGTTTTATCATGTCATCTCTATATGACATGTGCCCACCATGAGATCTACTCCCATATGCCCCATTAGTTTTGTCCTCCTACCCATGGTTGATCCTAGGTGGCCCTTGTCTTTGAAACTCTAACAAACTTTGAAGGATAATTGCATTGAATTTTTCTTGTTTCTCATGTGCTTGAATGATCATGTCATTATCTACATTGCAAATCCTTATTTATGCCTTCAAAATTCTCAATGTGTCTGCTAAGTCAAAATAATTCCCACCACCATGCTGCTCATCTGACCCATATGGAGAATCTTGTGAACTATAGTCTACCATCTTGCTAATCATCTTTAATCTCTTTCTTACAAGTACACCATGTCAGCTAAAACAAAAACATAACATAATCAACATACCTTAGTATAGTTCAGGGGAGGATATCTCATATACAATATCAACCAGATTAGCATGATACATGTATAATCATAATCATAACAGCATATAAACATCATTTCAACCATTATCCAGTTACCAATGCCTGATCATAGCAACCACATACCATGACTTCATGCATGACAACTACAACCATATCAATGTATGCATAACAATATATAAGCACTAACATGCATAAATAATGCATAAATGACATACACTCATGACGACCACATCCAACAACACATCATCCACTTTCACATGGAAACATCACTGCAACCATGACCAACACCATGCATACACAACAAGTACATAGACCACAAGTATAGAGAACACATATGCAACTGACGTGAATGCGTGACCAACACATCGCCTATCAAGTCCAAGGGCCAAACCATGCTCTGGTACCACTTTGTAATACCCTCCTCCAACATTTACCCAAGTTAACTGATATGCTAGGTTAAACATGTGATGAGATGCTACTATGATGTGATTCAACTCCCCATTTACAACTAAGGAAGTGGAACTGACAAAACCAAACCAATTTGACCTTCCACACATGCTACAGAACCTTCCAGGTAACCAACCCCTTAAACAACTTGACATTTCACTGATCTAGACCCCAAAGCACTCCCATGACAAGCCATGCATGTGACTTAGGCCTGTTAGACACTCTCATAACAAGGCATGCCAAGAACTATAGACACTTTCAACGAGTTCTAAACCAACAACCTTGATTATATGCCACTTTTCTGGGCTAAGACTCAGGCCACTACCCAGAACTTCATGAAAATTTCAGAAATTATAAATAACAATGGAATAAGACTACTAATTCAATCATTGGTGCAAGTAGTTGATCTAAATCCCACTAGACATGACAGGAATTTCGTCAAACATGTCATAAATATGTAATCTACATGTCATAACAACATATATGAACATAAGGGTCTCATACTTATCTAAGATTTGTAAAGTAGCATTGTTTCCTTATCACAATAGTTGCATTAATATATTAGGTCATATATTCATTGTACATTCATTTACAAATCAAAACATGATGAGAGTCATACATCAAGTCTACCATAAAACATACTCATAACCAACATATAACCAATAGAAATAAAAAGGATGTAATAGCCATAAAATCCACATATAAGCTAGTACATTTACACATGAAATACCAAGGAGAAGAAGTTATTATTAATTATTTCAAAATCCAACCACTTTTGGGACTTCTACAAACCACCCGACCATTGGCTGAACCAAATCTTTCTTTCAGCTAATCACCGCTGTTGCATATTCCAAGCATGAATGTGGGACTCAAAACCAAACAAATCCATGTTTCCTCAAGCTTTACCATAATCCCCACTGCATCACTAAGCCTTAAACAAGCATCAATGCCACTAGATTTCTCCACCTACACCATGAGGAATTTTCTTGCCTTCTAGTCTCTAGGCTTTACAGTATAACCCACCATTCACTGATCGAGGATTCCTTGGCATAATTAAGACTCCACCCCCCAAGATTTACCGTATATCCCATCATTCACTGGTCAATAATTCCTAGGCTTGATCGACGGCACACACCTCTAGGATTTACCATATATCCCACCATTGATCACCAGTCGAGGTTCCTAGGCCAAGGCACACAAAATCCATCTTTATAGAAATCCCACCTTTTCTAGTCTTGGGATTCCTAAGTCTTGTGTTCTCTCTTTCAAAGACCATCCCACTTAGTTTTGGAACCATCAAGAAATCCAACTCAGAGAACCAATCACACCATGGCTATTCAAAAATGGCAAGGCAAGGCTGACAAACATTGTCACACCTGAAAAACCCCATGCCAATGATAGCAAGAAAACCAAATACACACATGCATGTTCCATGCATGCCAAATATAGCAAGGATATTACACATGCAAATCGATACCTACAAATAATCCCATTGTAACTGCTTGATGTTACTCTTCCTTGCTTCATATTTTCTTTCCTTTTTCCTTCTTGGTCCTTCCTTTTCTTTCCTTGATCCAATGCTAGAATTCTCTAAGTGTCTAAGAGTGTGAGAAAGATAGAATAGAGAGAAAGATCCAAAATTGAACTGACAAAAGGTACTAACTGATCCTCAGAAACCTTTTTATTAATGAGGCCTCTATTTTCTTCAATTTTCCATTATTTTCCTTCATTTTCTTCCTCACATGCAACATGTGACCTTTCACCTTCCTTTCCTCCAAATTTCCATTATTTTCGTAAATAAAATTCCAATTAATACCTCATGCCTTCTCAAATCCTTTTCCTTTGATTTGCCAATTTCCTTAGCCATAATAAACCAAATGAACACCCACACTAGGATGTTTTTCCCAACATTCAGCTTGGAATACGTGTCCCATGACCTTGGTGATTATTTTTCCTTTATTAACTTTAATTACTTGGAAATTTTTACTAGGGTTGTTACAGATTTTGTAGGACAAGAAACAACAAGTTTAGTGCTTGTCTTACTTCTCCATTTGCATCACCATTCTATAAGATTAGAAAAACAATGATCATTCTTTTGAAAGTAGACTTCATTTAGTAGGATTCACTTCAAAATTGTATTTAAAATGGAAAAATAACCCTCATATAAAAGAATTTAATTGTACAAGTAGTTTTCAAAATTCTTAGAGTTGTACATAACTAATAACTTATCATGAAGAACAATCCTTCTCACACATACGAGATTGCAACAAACAACTGGGCAGAGTCGGTGACAAGAAGGACGAGAGGATGGACAACTGGGCATTTTACCCTAGAAAGGGTTTCAGTTAATCGTTGATTACTACAGACAACCGTAACACTGTTGACTCTTCGTTGGCTCCCCTTGATGCCTCCACTCCCCTACAAGTGCCCACTGTCTCCAGTGATTATGGTTCCATTACAACAGCAACATGGAGGACATGGATTTCGAGGCCATTGATTATTCTCAGAACCATTTCCTGACCAACCTATCTTTAGCCACCCTAACCCTAAACCGGCTCATTCCGCTCATCACTCACCTATCGACCCGTCTCCATCTTGCTCTTCTCTAGTGGTAACCATCCTGGAAAATTAACTTCCTCTCTACACTTCGGGACTCTCTCTCCATTGATTCCCCAGCTCTTAATTGTCCCCCAATCTTGCCTAGGACCCTGCATCTACTTGTTGTTGTTTAACTCCCATCTCCTTCCTTTGAGTCGGTGCCTCCGAGGGATCTTTTTCAACAATACATTCCATCTCCTCACTCAAATCCGGACCACACTGAAGCAACTAAGAATCCGGTATTGGGTTTAGACATTCCTCTCTATGCTGGATCGGCGGTACCATCATCTATTCCCCCATCTGGTTGCTTCGAAACCCCTGTTGTTAAGGTGAAATCTGTGGCACAGCAGTTGCAACAAGATGGTCAAATTCCTACCAATCTGCTACATGACCATCCCACTGCCACCTGGACTGGGAAAGGAAATATTAAGTGCGTTAAGGCATTAGACAAGGATTTCACCATCAATTTCGGCAAGGGTTTGTCCATGGGGGAAGTTGCAGACTCGGGAGGCAAAGTTCTGGTTGGTAGGGTTCATAGCCAGGCATACTCTGTAGAACATCTTGGCCTCTGGCTAAAATAAATCTCGGGGAACATTTTCAAGGAGCTGCCGAATGTGTAGATCTTACCTAGAGGCTGGTTCACTCTCCACTTCCCTTGGGAAGAATATATGAATATGGTTCAAGCTAGGTATTGGCACATTGAAATGGCCCTGGTTTTATTGAAACAATGGAGTCCATTATTCAATCTAGAAAGGGAGCAGATTGGGGCCAAACCACTCTGGGTTTGCTTTCCAGGGCTCCCTCTACAATAATGGTCAGAGGATGTTTTCGTTTGTATTGGAACTACCCTTGGCACTTATTTAGACTATGCTAAATCATACATACAACCGAAGAACATAACATTGGCCCACATATTGGTCCATCTGGATACCCATGAAGGTCTGGAGATGAAAATCACTTTGCAGTGGTAGATTTTCATGAGGATACAAATACTGGACTACAAAGGAGTGCCATTCAGGTGTCGTCGGTGTCATTAAGTGGGTCACCTATATAAAGAATGCCCATCGATTCGAAAGAGTCCTGAACCTCTGGGGGCTTGTAAAGGTGTAAAGGGTCAGCTGTTCTCATCTCCAATATAGATGCTAGCGACAGTCCCTCACAAATATGGCATGGATTTCACTCCTCAGACATTTGGCTATGTTCATAGGCGTCCCTCCCCTCCTATGACTCGATCTCGGGTTTGCTGCAGAGGCTGCACACACCTCAGGTATTTCTCTTTCCTTCCTTCTTATTAATTCTTTTATGAATGTATGCTCTGCACAACATCCATCTGCATTTCCTTCCGATAGGTCTTTTCTACGTCCTTCCATTCCTTGTTCCATTTCCTCCCACCGGCCTATTTTCTCCAACACTACTCCATCTTTTCCCCTGGCATCCTTCGCCCCTCCATCACCTCCTCTGGATTAGCTAAATCTGCCTCATTCGTACAACCTTTTCTCTCGCATCCACTCTTCTCATTCATCATCCTCTCACATAGGTTTGGGTTTCACACACCCTGGACCCCCCATCAAGCCCCCCCATGGGCGCAAATCCTTCCTCTCCAAAACTATTCTACATGATGGGGTTGAAGTTGTAACTGGTAGACAATTCTCCTTGGATCGGGTTCTTAGAGCTATGAACACCCTGCCCCAGGTCCCCCATGAAGTGGCTATATTACAACTATAGGGGTATGGCTAGCTCCCCCAAAAGGTTAGCCCTTCGCAGACTGTTTGATACTAAAGATGCAGACATTATCATGCTCCAAGAAACCCTAGAAGAAGCAGAGCACATCACTCACATTCTGGGATCTCTAAATCCAGGATGGTAATTCCTCTCCCTTGATGCCTTTGGTCGATCTAGAGGCCTTGCTATAGGATACAACCCGCGCACTATCAATCTTAGGGCTTCCTACGGAGGAACAGGCTTCATCAGCATGGACATTTTTTCGGTAAAACTTGGAATGGGCCTTATGGTCATCAATGTGTATGGACCCTACCAAGGGCGAGAGGCTTTTTGGAATCAGTTTCTAAGTTTATCCATTACCTCGTCAGACAATCTCATCATTGGTGGAGATCTCAATTTCTCCCTTGGGTATGGGGAGTCCTGGGGATCCCAAGCTTAGGTGGATCCATTAATAGAAGCTATGGAGGCATTACTTGATAAAAATTATCTGACAGATCTTCCCATGATTAAACCTCTTCCTATTTGGAGAAATAGAAGGGTTGGGGAGGCTTCCCTTGCAAGAAGATTGGACAGATTTCTGATCAAAGCCCCTTTACTCCAGAAACTATCTAGATATAGACAATGGGTGGGATTAGGTGGAATATCTGATCACTCTCCTATTTTCTTGGAGATATTGGGTTTGCATAATAAACCCAGGCCACCCTGCAAATTCAATCATGTCTGGTTACAAGATCCGAGATACATCAAGTTAATCACTGATTACTGGAAAGAAAATCCTCCTTCTAGATATCGAACTCTAGCTGAGGGTTTCTATCATATCCTCTCCCATCTCAAACAACTTTCTATAAAATGGGCAAAGGACAAAGTACTAAGGCACGATCTTACCCTTGCTTTGATTAAATCATCTTTGGTTGATCTCTTGGATGATCAAAACAAGGGTTTCACATCGGCAAATGCAAAAGCTCAGCTTATTGAGATGGAAAATCAGCGCTTCAAAATTCTGAAGTAGAGGGAGAAAACCTAGCAACTTAAGAGTCGTGCAATCTGGCTACAAGTGAGGGATGACAATACAAAGTTTTTTCAGAACTATGCCAAGGGGAGGAAAGCATCCAACACAATCTGGAATCTGCCTATGCCTGACGAAGGCATGGTTGACACTTTCAGAAAGCTCTCTCAATTGAGGTATTCTCACTTTAAGAATCTCTACAAGGCTCCTCCAGGGGTTAATCTTAGGAAATTATCCGCATTGCTAGTCACTTCCCCAGATTTTTGGATGAAGACTTGATGGATGATCTTACCTCTCCTGTCTCACTTGCTGAACTGGAAGGGACTCTGAAATGGTTCAAAAAGATAAAAGCTCAGGTTTGGATGGTTGGTCGATTGAATTCTACCTAGCCTTCTATGAGCTCTTGGGACAGGATTTTCTCAATGTAGTGGAGGAATGTAGGATCTCTAGGAGAATGTATGAGGCCATAAATTCCACCTTTATCGCCCTGATTCCAAATTCAAACTCCCCCTCATCTTTCCATGATTTCCAACCTATTTCATTATGTAATTATCTTTATAAATCATAGCACAAACCATTGCCAACAGAATCTGCCCCATCCTCTTCCACCATATCTATCCTAAGCAATTTTCTTTCCTCTAGAACTGTCAAATTCATGAGGCTATTGGTATGGTTAAGGAAGCTTTACATTCTATCAAAATCAAAAAATTGAAGGGCATCATTCTTAAGATAGATTTGGCAAAGGATTTTGATAGAGTCAGCTGGCTATATATCAAAATGATTCTTATTCATATGGGATTCCCTCTTTCCTTCATGACCTGGATCATGTGTTGTATCTCCTCTACAACTTTCAACGTCCTCATAAATGGATCTGCCACACATTTTTTCCATGCAAGATGTGGCCTTAGACAAGGATGCCCTCTCTCCCCTCTTCTCTTCCTTATTCTCATGGAAGGTCTCAGCAGGCTTATAGCTTCAACCAAAAGGGATGGAAGGCTTCATGGACTGAAAATGAGTAACCTCTACTTCCTCACTCACCTCCTGTTTGTAGATGATGTTCTTATATTCCTTGATGGTAGCATCCGATATTCGGCCACTTTTGCTGACATTTTATTCATGTTCTCTCGGGCCACAGGTATGGAGGCCAATCATGGGAAGTCTTATATCTCTCCCTCCCACACATCCCCTCATGAACTCATATTTTCCCATCAGCAATTCCCCTATAGCATGCTTCCCCTGGAGCAGGGTCTTAAATATCTAGGTTTCTAGATTAAACCCCAATGTCACAAGATTGTTGATTGGATCTAGTTGTTAATCAAGATAGAGAAGAGATTAACTAACTGGAATCACTGATTCCTTTCTAGAGTTGGGCGCCTTGCTCTAATCAAATTAGTGTTGGAAGCT
The DNA here is from genome assembly GCA_000404065.3 of Pinus taeda. Lineage (NCBI taxonomy): Eukaryota > Viridiplantae > Streptophyta > Pinopsida > Pinales > Pinaceae > Pinus > Pinus taeda. The sequence continues at coordinate 189,482 of APFE031608095.1, forward strand.
ACCCCCGTATATTGGATGGTACTGGCATGGATCCCCCATGGAATACTTGCTCGCATACAGAAAATCTACTGCAGATACCTATGGAATGAACAACAATATAAGAACATCTTTGCCTGGGTGAGTTGGAATCAAATTACACTCCTAAAAAAATGGGGTGGCTGGGGTCTTAAAGATCTGGATGTATTTTCTCGAGCTTTAGATGCAAAAATGGGATGGACTCTTCTAACGTCCCATAACCTCTGGACAACGGTCACATACCATAAGTACGTCTAGCCCCTTCAGTTTATGGACTGGGTCCATCTACCTAATTGGTTGAGAACTGGTATATCTGCTATCTGCAAGGTGATCCTAAAATTGTTCCTATCATCCAAGAAAACCTGGGATGGAGGATTAATGATGGTCAATAGGTGCACATTAGTTTGGACCCATGTACGGGGGGAGGCAACAAACATCAACTTCCAAGAGAGCTCATTCAATACTTAAACCAGAGGGATATTAGAGTGATTGCGCAGATAATAGATGAAGATCATAGCACTATCTTTGAGCAAGGATGGAGATCTTCCCAATCCCTCAACATCCTTCTACAATGGCAACATGTTTGTTATAATTATATAATTTCTCTATCAGAGTCACATGTGTGCATAAAATATGGACCAAATGAGCTCATATGGACCTTAGCTAAGCATGGTTCCTACACCCCCAAACTCGGCTACCTTGGTTTGATTAAGAATAGACAACCAGAGATTATCTAGGACTAGTGGAGCATTATTTGGAAGCTAAAAGCACCTTCTCGAACCCGACTATTCATATGGTGTGCACTCAGCAACAAAGTGCCCATGGGAGACTACCTTACTCACCATTCCTTCCAAGGACCACACTGGTGTGTTATGTGTAAACAAGACTATGAAACAACTAACCATATATTTCTAAAATGCCCGATCTCGACTCAATTATGACAGAAAATCACATCCTCATTGTCCATTCCTGGGATATGGTAACGGAATAATATTAATCAAGCTTGGAGTAACTAGGCTGAATCACATCATGAGACCAAAAGTCTCCATCTCCCGCTCCTACTATGCTGGACTGTTTGGATCACCCGCAATAGCATCATCTTCAAGGATGGAACTATCCGCTAGCCTATCATCTATGCAAAACTTGTGTCTGCATTCAATGAAATCCAGAAGACTTCACATGCTCCTCCCCATCACATTCACAATTCAGGTCCTACCAATAAATCTATCCCATGGTCATTTTTTGACAACGTTGTTGGGCCTTAGTTTTGGTCTTATTTTTTCTCTAAGAAACTTACTAATCCATCTATTTACCATACATTTTCACTTCATTCATCCCATTTTGATGTATATTTGATATCCATTTAGTTATTTAATTTTAATTTCTCAATTTCTAAAGTTTTTATGAAAGTTTGGTTTTAAGTGCAAATTTGGCAGATTCAGAAATTCCCGTAATAGCTCTATGGTTGATGTGGTTGCAGGATACTTGGGAAAAAATTGAATGCATGGATGGATAGCTTGGGAACTAGGACTAAGCCAGCTATGCTTAGTTCGAATAGAACAAGCTTTATTAGGCCCATTTGGTGCTAGTCAATCATGACTAGTCATTCAGAAATCCCATAGAAATAGGGCAGTTTTGAGATTCTATGGGATTGGTCATATTTCTTGGGATGGGAGTAATGAATTCGACTTAGATAGATGGATTAGAGTAGATGGGTTTGTTAGAGTGAATATATATCAGTTTTTTTCATGAGACTTCTTATTTAAGAGCCAAAACTTTGATAGCTTATGTATTGACTTATTATACTTTTATGTTGTGACACCTTTGGGATTGAAGAGTTAATTTGAAGACTTGTGCTATTATTATTTTGTTGCTCAATGCTATGGATTTGTGACTGAATTTGAGCTTCTGATATTACTTCTCAAGTGTGCAAGGCAAGGGTGGAGGGCCCCCACTCCAAGCTAAGTACACTTCCTTGTTAACTAGTTTTATTTCTTGAAATCTGTCTATTGTAGAACTGGTTTTTCAAAGCTTTACTTCAGATTTCTTTATGATTCATGCATGGTGATTGATTTCATTAGTTCTTAGCTTATTCATCACTTTATTAAGTTGGAAAAACAAGTGTTCAAGTTGAGCATCCCTTCTACTAAAATGATGAATTGAAACTAGTTTCCTTTGTTTGCATGCAAGTAGTTTCTTATTGTGATTTTGGTATTGAGATGAATGAATTATGATGAAACACTTTATGTGTCTCTTAAGTTAAGAGCTTCTTTCATTAACAATTTATCCATCTTAAGTTCTTGGTTTTAATCTCTGATTCATTAAGTGGTAGTTGAGGCAAAAGTGGACTTCTTGAGTCAAGAACCATTTCAATATTTTTCCTCCTCTTTAAACTAATTGAATTAGAGTTGTAGGATGTATTGCTTTAAGATTTTGAATAACTTATCTTTCAAGGTTTGATTACATCTGATCTTCACATATATTGAACTTGCCTCAAAGCATAAACAACCCGGATTGATAAGAAATAATTGTGTTAATTTCAGAAAACAAATTAGCTCAACATTTTGGCGCCGTTGCAGGGGAGGCAAATATCGTCATAGTCAATAGAAAGATAAATTCCAAATCAAACAAAAACATTAGTTACATCCCTTTTTAATTATGTTTCTTCATGCTTAGATATAGAGATCCTCAAGGTAGATTTATTAAAAACCCCCCAAAAATAGAGATAGGATCATCAAACACCCCAGTTACTGGTAATCCAATAATTGAGGAATTGGAAGAAAAACAAAGAACTGGACAAAGATTAACTTTGATTGAGAAACAAACTTTGTTAGCTTGGGAATCAAAACAAAAAAAACATCAACTTCAGGAAAACAAAAGGAAATTATCAAAGGAAAACCACCTGTCTTTCCATCTATAAATCAACCTGTCTTTGAACAACCTGAATCTCCACCTAAAATTGAAACAACTAAACCAATGGCGGAAGAAGGACATCGATCTGTTACCTTCACTCCTGAACAACGAATTGAGTATGAAAGACAACAAAGGGAATGGAGAAAAAAAAGAGAGGAGGAGGCAAAACAAGAAAATGATAGGAAGATAGAAAATGATCGGAAAAGACAAGAAGATGGTAATGATCAAGAGGCTACCTTTGGATTTCCAATAGTAGACACAAGTGCAATATTAGGAGAAGAAGTGAAAATGAAAAATATTCCACCTTCTGTATTGCCAAATTTTTATGGAATGTCCACGGAATATCCTGATGCTTTTATGTTTGAATTTGATATTCTATGCAGAACATATGGATACACTGATGACATTCATAAACTTCGTCTTTTTCCTGCAACATTAAAAGCAGCAGCGTTAAAATGGTTTATGGGTTTAGGAGAGCAAACAATAAATTCTTGGGATGAGATGAGATCAGTCTTCCTTAAAAAATATCAAGCTTATTGTAGATCTAGAGATTCCAAGGAAGATTTTTTCAGAATGACTCAACAAGAAGATGAAAGTTTAGAGGAATATTTGGGAAGATTTTCATATAATCTACAAAAATCTAAACAACACTCTTTAAATCAGGAAACCATTCGAACAATCTTTCTCTAGGGTGTAAGGGATGAATACCTTGACATTTTGAATGTAATGGGTAAAGGAGACATTTCAAACCTACCATTCGAAGAAATTGTTGAGTTATGTCAAAAATATTCTAGAGGAAGATCAAAAACTGGAAAAAGAGAAGTAAGTTCAAAAGCAGCAAAGTCAGCTGCAGGAGGGATAACAAGAGCTGAAATAGGAAGCTTATTGGAAAACTTCAAAACAGAACTCTTAAGTACATTAGGAACACAAGTAGATTTTCTAAAGGCAAACAAAAAGAAAGAAGAACAAGAACAAGCTCTAGCAATCTTTTGCTCCAAATGTAGAAAGAAACATTCATTGAGAGAATGTCCTTTGGATAGTATTCAGGTATGTGGTCTTTGTACAGAAAATCATTCCACAGAAAACTGTCTAAGATTGAAAGAATTACAAATGAACTCAATGGAAGAAGTGCCAGGAATAGAAGGTTTTTATTATGTAGCACCACGAAGACCATGGCAACCTAGGGTGCCTCAAAAAAATCCGCAACAATTCCCTCAACAAAATTACCTCTAACCACCTCAAAATATTTGGACCCCTCCAATGCCATGGCAAGCTTGGCCTCCACAACAATATCCACAACAACCTGCACAAGGTGGGAGAGGATATGGTTATGGAAACCAGCCACCTCAACAGTATCAACAGCACTACCAGCAACAATACCAACAGCCATTTCCATATCCACAATATCCACAATCCATGCCATTTCCGCAACAAAATTCTGCATATCCACCATCCATGCCATTTCAATAGCAGAATCCACCACCATTGTTGACCCAACCACAACAGTTACAGCTACCCTCAAACCAACCCAGACCAACTCAATTACCAGCCCAACCAGTGGCAAATCCGAATAATAAAGTGGACAAGTCTGCATACACTGTAGAGGAAGCAGCATATTTTCTGACATATTCTATTATTCCTCTAAATGATGTCCATTTAAGGTCTGGAAAGGTGCTTAAAAAGGATTCTCCACCAATCATAGAAGAGCCAACTTAACAAGGAGAATCACCTGAAACATCACAAACTGAAATACAAATTCAAAAAGGAAAAACAATTACAACTCAAACACCACCTTATCCTGAAAGGTTAGTGGAACAACAAAAAGAAATAACCCTTCCTAAATTTGATATTTTAGATGAGTTAAAAAATGCTTATGTAAAAATTCCTTTGTTGAAGGAAATTAAAGAAATACCAATATATGCTAAAACAATAAAGGAATTATGCATTAAGAAATCAGGGAAAAAGAAAAAGGATCCTACTACAATCCAAGTCATTGGTAAACTAGCAAGCCTCATGTCTACACAAACCATGGTAGAGAAATATATTGATCCTGGTATCCCTATGGTGACTATATCAATAAATAATTTCTCAGTACCAAACACATTAATAGACTTGGGAGCAGCTATAAATGTAATGACAATGGAGACAATGAAAACTCTGCATTTAAACAACATTAGATCAACCTCTACAATTTTAGAACTAGCAGACAGATCTAAAGTTGTTCCGGAAGGAATATTAGAAGATATCATAGTCTCTTTGGATTCATGGGAGTATCCTGTTGACTTCCTTATCTTGCAACCAAAAACAAATTTGGGAGGACATCATCTAATCTTAGGCAGACCATGGTTAGCTACCGTTGATGCCTTCATAGGATGCAGATCAGGGAGCATGATTATTTCACATGGAAATGAAAGGAAACACATTGCTCTTTATTCACCTGCACAATCAACTTCTTTAGAATCAGTACTTGAAACTCAAGAAAAACAGCAAACTAAATCAGTTTTAAGTATAAATAAATTCTTTGACTTTAGAGAAGAAGAAGAGAATGAAGACTTAATGGATCTTTTCATTTCAGAACCAAGTATTTCAGAGCAGCTTAGAGAAGTCCAATATGAAGCTGCAAGTGACCTTTTGAATCAATGTTTTCAAAAAACTTGTACTGTTCAAACTTTGCGGAATTCTTTTATAGACATATTTCCTGTAAACACAATCTCCAATCCAACCATAAAAACAATTGAAATATATCCTGGAAAACATTTAAACATTGGAAACCAGTTGCAATCAACACAAGAACAAGAGGTGATTGCATTATTACAAAAATACTCAAAAGCTTTTGCCTGGGATTATACTAATATGCAGGGAATCCATCCCAGCACATGTATCCACCACATCTATACAGATGATCAAATCAAACCTGTAAGGCAACCTCAAAGAAGAATGAATCCCATGATGAAATAAATAGTGAAGGAGGAACTACAAAAATTGTTAAATGTTGGATTCATCTATCCTATTTCAGATAGTCAATGGGTTTCTCCATTGGTAATAGTACCAAATAAAAATGGAAAATGGAGGGTATGTGTAGAATATCAGGAATTAAACAAAGCCACACTAAAAGATCATTTTCCTCTACCATTCATTGACCAGGTGTTAGACTCATTAGCTGGAAAGAAATTTTTCTCCTTCTTGGATGGGTTTAGCGGATACAACCAGATTAGAATAGCAACAGAAGACCAAGACAAGACAACATTTACTTGCCCATGGGGAACCTATGCATATAATGTCTTGCCATTTGATTTATGCAATGCACCTGCAACATTCCAAAGGGCAGTGCTTGCAATATTTTCTGATCTAGTCCATGAATGTGTAGAGGTTTATATGGATGACTTCACAGTTTATGGAAACACATATAATGATTGCCTCAACAATCTTGAGAAATTCTTGAAACGATGTATAGAAACAAATTTGTCATTGAGCAACGAAAAATGCTATATAATGTTGACAGAAGGTATAGTTCTGGGACACCATATTTCTGCTACAGGAATTAAGGTGGATCCAGCAAAAATCCAAGTCCTAGTTAACCTAATGCCACCTACAACACAAAAAGAGGTAAGAAGTTTTTTGGGCTATGCAGGCTACTATAGACGATTCATTGAAAACTGTAGTAAAATAGCCCAACCTCTGTTCAAACTGTTATCACTTAGAACTAAAACTGATATATGTAACTTTTCATCCTAGTCCGATGACAAAGGTCAGTACTAGTCTATTGTTGTTTTAATTTTCTTCCCTTATAATCTGAAGTTTTGAAGAGGTATTTTTAGTCAAATTATTCTCAGCTTCCATTGATCCCCCTCCATCCACCATTGTTTTATAGCCACATGTTATCTTGTGTCAGTCACCGAACCTTTTTGTAATTTCACAGCGCATATACACCATTAAAATGTTTTCGCAGTGCAATCCCAATTAAGCAGTTTCGCAGCGCTTTTACACCATTAAAGTGTTTTCGCAGTGCAATCCCAATTAGGCAGTTTCGCAGCGCAATCCCGATTAGGCAGTTTCGCAGCGCATCATTCAAATTTAAAACTGTCAGCGCTGCGAAATCATGGATTCGTACATTTCGCAGCGAATCTTTCCCAAAATGTCAATTCCGTTAGGTGAGTCATAGGCCGTGTCTTCTCATGTCAGCTCATGTACCCCTCTTATCACCTTTCACCACTCATTGCCACTATCACCACCACTAGATCTGTTGATACGCACGAATCATCACTCCCAAGAAAGACTACCATGCATAAATCTTAATGATGGTTGTAAGTCCTGCATGAATGACAAATCTGCAAGATTACAACTTGAGAGATTTTAAATGGCAAATTTTAAAATTTCAACTACAAAGATAATCAAGCGAGGCTGATAATCAAGCGAAGCTGAATTCAAACAAAAGCTAAATCACAATTCCAGCCAGAGCTGGTAGTCATTGTTTGCTAAGATTTGGAAGAATCAATGGAGAAAAAGGAGCACAGATCCGGCAAATGTCTAAGGACCGAACCTGAAGGCTTAGATATAACGCTGAGAAATAAAGAGGTGGAGAAAGCATTCAAAAAGGCCGGGTGCTGGAAATTTTGCAAAAAGTTACAAGGAGGACACGCACAGGTAACTAAAGAATTTGCACTTAACTTCACAAGCTTAAATTCAAAAGTAGCCATGATAGAATTACAGGTTTCGCCAGATGTAATATCTACTGTGACAGAGATCCCACGAGGACAAGAGCAATGGTTTAAAAATTTTAAGTTTGACATGAATCCTTGCAAGGAGTTCTTGAAGGATGAATTTGTAAATGAAGATTTAAGTAAGGCAGTGCCCAGGAGTTATGTCAAAGAATATTATGCTCACTTACTCACCTGCATACAGAAATATCTGACTTGTGAAGGAAGGTACAACAAGGTTTACTCTTACCATTTTAAACTCCTTTTTCATTTCACAGGGAAGGTCTCCATAGACTTACCTTTTTATCTTTTCCGTAGTTTGAGTAAGATGTGTGATAAGGTACAACTGAGGAAAGAGGATTGTGAAACCTCTTTGTTTCATCATGGTCTGATCAAACTACTAGTTTTAGATGGCCTTCAAAAGGTAAATAGAGATTGGAATTCCTTCATTTTTATGGCTGGTTTCAAAAGCCAGACTGGCCTCACTCCTCAACCTGCACGAGATTTTACAATAGCTGAGCTCCAAACAGAAGCAAGAGCTAAAAGAGTTCCAAACTCACAAACAAGGAAAAAAGTGAAGCCACTCATCATCCAAGATCAGCCTCAGCAAGAAACTAAGGGAAAAGCTTAGGGTAAAAGGACTGTACCTGAAACAAGCACATCTGAAGTAGTCCCAAGAATAAGAACAAGAAGCCAGATGAATAAGGAAAAAGGTAAAGCTATAGCAGTTGAAGAAAGTCCAGTGTCCAAGGGAAGTCTAAATGACTTATTACAGGCTATTGATTTTGAGCAGTCTCAACCAATTCAAATTGAGTTGATACAATCAAAACAAGAAAGCACCAAGAAAGCCAAGGCCTCAAAAAGGCTTAAATTTGATGAGACAGCTGAAGAGTTTGTTTTTAAACCTAGAAGACCTATGACAAGGAAATTCCAGCAAGTACAGGAAGCATTGCCCAGAACAGAGGAAACAGGGGAAGGGACACAACGTTGGCAAAAGAAGAACACAGGAAAAACAGTCATTACATCTAAAGAAGATAATATAGCAGACCTAAAGAGCCAATTGGAATCAGCTAAGCATGAGATTGCCAAGTTGAAGAAAGCTGCTAGAAGACATGCAGTCATACAAGCAAACTATTATAGAATTAAAACTCTATGGGAAGAGAATGCAGTTGTAGAAGTGGTTGATTGCAATACACAATTTCACACCTGGACAGTGCCAGCAATCAAAGAAGCCAAGTACATCAGAATGATCAATATGAAACTAAGAGCTGGTAATAAGGTTATGAAAAAACAAATTGAAGATCTGAAGGCGCAACTAAACCAGCTTAAAGGACCTGCTAAATGAGTTTACATTTCAAGTAAGATTTTGTTTAAATTTGTTTTTTTTGATAAGTTTGCTTGATCTTATATTTCTGAAGAAATCTAAATCCCCATTCAGCCTTTGGAAAGTCTAAAGAAGTTTTTGGCAATCAAAATACTCGGTTAATAAAGGTCTCAGGTTAAAAAAAAAGTCTTTTAAACAACTCAGCAGTTTCGTAGCGCGCTACGAAACTGCTGAAGGTGATGATTTCAACTTAAATCAAGCAGTTTTGAAGTTGAGCGGGAAAATTTTGAGGGACAGTTGTATATAACGAAAACACCTGAAGTTACAACAACCAATCAGAATAGCACAAGTGGAAATAAAGGATTTGAATCAAAAAGTGGTATTTTGTCATATCATAAGAGAATTGAAACATGCATCAGACAGCTTAAATGCGTTTTCCCTTTGGTTTTCAAAATAGTGGATGACACATCATCAAATCAGGTTTCATAACAGTGGACAGCACATCACCACGTGGCCACCGTCATATTTTGAGGGATAACAATTAAAAACCGACTCATGAAGATTTGAAGACCATAAAGCCGAGAAGTAAGGATAGACTCCCAATTTTTCTGGACAGTGGAGAAGGTACAACGTTCAAGGTCAACATGGAGAATTAAACACCCATCTCAGTCAAACTGAAAGAGAACCAGATGTCAAAGAAAGGAATCATCTTAATTAAGGCCATTATGCATGTAATATGGAGTTAGAGTTATAGTTGATTTAGATCTCTAAAAAACTCCAGTTAACATTATGTTGTATTTATTAAAGTAGTTAGAGTTTAAAGAGTTGTTAGTAATAGAAGAAGTTTTCGAATTCCCCTCATGCTTGAGGAGGAATCTCGATCAGTTAGAATAAGAGTTCTATATATAGCTGAAACAGCAATGTAATCAGGGTTGGAAATTTTATGGAAAAGCTTGTATTTGGCTCATGTAAGACTCATTTTCAGTAATACATATTTGACCTTGCTTCTCAGGATTCATGAAGGATTTTTTATGTTCAGAATATGTGATGTTGTCCTTTTCTTAATTCTTACAGTAGTATGGATGTATAATCACTTAGAATTCACTGAATGTGCTCTGACTTCCTGTATACATTTGTAAATTGTGTGGTCCTATATGAGTTTATGTTCTGAATGTTTAAATGTTGAATGCCCTGACTTCCATGTAAGGTTGAGTTCATTGTTATATTGAGGTGTTTTTGACTCCATAAGCCCAATGTATAGTTGTTTAATGTGTTTCCACCATTCATATTTGTCACAGTTGTTTTACAAGAGTTAGCCATCTTATCTATAATTAAAATCATTAACCCTTTTGAGAGAGCCCTCTCAGGTTGAGGAGGCTAAGCCTTAGCCTAAAGTAGGTTTGAAATAGTTACTTGAAGTCTTCCTGGTCTGCAGCCTTCCAGGGCCTGATTTTGAGATAACACTTTTCATGAAAGCTCTGTTTTGATGGGAATATTATTTTGTGTAACTTTCCTTCTTAATTAATGAATTCATGGTGTAAATTCTCATTAAGATCTTTTTACTCTTTCAAACCCTACACTACACTGAAAAAACCCTGAATCCATCTCAAAAGTATTGCTACCTTGCTCCTCCATATATTTGTTGTTGTATCCCTTTGATACTTTGACCTAGCTACCTATTTTTCATCCCTAATCTAGCACCAAAACCCTAAAAGCTCAAAACCTACCTGAGCCTAGCATACCTAGCCTAATATTCTTTTACATTCCTGTCAAACTTTGGTTGTGATTTCATAGAGAGATCCCTCTCTGGTTTGGTAGGGCTAGCTACCAAACTAAAAGCTTGGTTTGAGGTTACCTCCATCGATCTCCTCTTCAGCCTGGGAAATTATGGAGGATAATATTTTGGCGCCGTTGTCGGGGAACGAAAGATCATATTTTCCCTGGGTATGAACAACAAAGGATTAGATCTGATTGTTGATGGTGAATAACAATTAGGAATAATAAAGGCTAAAATATCCACCTGGTGACTCCAAGTTCTCAAAATAGATTTGCAGAAGGACAAACGTCATCAAAGAAGGATGGGAAAACAACGTGTCAGATTTAGGTACTTAAACCTGAATTCTTTGCAGGATATAATTTTCTGTTGTATCTAGTGCGTCTTATTTTTTCTGGAGTACATTAAAGAGATTTTTTCCTATCTGTTTAATTCCAATATGAACTACAAAACAATACATTAGTCCCCTTTGGCAGTTATATGTCATCCTATGGAAACTGCAAGTACATCTCTTGGTTGTAATAGTACCCCTAAACAAGATTCAGATGATAATCATAGTCCACTTAAGATATTTTCCTCTCAAACAACAAACATGTTTGCTACTTGATATGCTCCATTAAAACTGTCAGCCCCTTTGCATAAGTTATGACAAAGTTATGCTCAGAGACTGCCCAAATTTGATAGTACAGGTAAAATTACATCCAGGCAACATGTTAGTAGATTTTTTGATTTTATAGATTTGGAGGAGGTTGATTATGAGGATGTGAAATTAAGGTTGTTTTCTCAAAGCCTTGTGGGAGAAGTGAAGACATGGTGTAAAAGTCTGGCAGCAGGAAGTATTTCCTCTTTCCAGTAGTTTGAACATGTTTTCCTCAGCAGATGGGAGGTCAAGGTGAACCCTTTCCAGATCATGACCTAAAGAGATAGTTTGACGAATCAGTTCGGGAATTTTCTATGCGTTTCAATAGAGTTTACAATGCCATACCTGCAGATATAAAACCTCCCCCAGGTTTAGCTATGGTGCATTTTCCAGATGGTTTTGAAGCTGAGATTGCTTATCAGCTTAGAGAGAGGAACCTTACTACTTTGGAGGACATGTAGAAAGTCGTGGTTGATGTAGAAGCCATTTTGATGATAAAAAGGGCCAGTATTATATCTGAAAGGAAGGAAGGAATAAAAGAGGAGTTTCCTCCATTGTCGGATGATAAGCTGGACATAGTAATAAAAACCATGGGAATATTGATAGAAAATTTCATGTTTCAAAATAAACTCATATCTACAAAACATAAAATAAGATCTCATACTCAAACAAATTTTGTGGAAGAAGAAGAAGTTGCTGGCCCAAATTATTTCATTGTTGACTCATGTTGTCGTGAGCTGGAAGTTGATGATTTTATGTATTCGCTTAGGGACAATCTTGAAACTATATTTATAGATTAGCATGAAGAAAAACAATCTTCTTTATCAATGTTCATGTTTAACGACGTTTCTCCTAAATCTGATTTGCCTAAGTACGATGAATATGATGATGATTTCGATGAGCAACCAGCAACATGTTTTCAGCACTTTAAGGAAGACAGTCAGCATTCACATGTGGTTTATGACAGAGAGGAGGAGTTTGATGAAAGTTGTGAATCATGTAAGCAGTTTTACAGCTTGGCCAGTGAACATAAAGAGAGTGAGGAAATGGATGACGGTAACTCTTTACCTTTATGTTATGTTGCATTTGAATTAATAAAGGAAAATTATAAACTCACCAAAGCAGAGAAGTAGTCTAAAGCTCCTTTAAAATGGCAACAACCTTCTTTGATTTTGAATGATTTGATATCTGATTATTTGGATGGGTTCTGCAATCCTAGTGATCCTCCTTTAGTTGTTCGTGAAACTGAAAACAAGGGTGAGGAAGTTTTAATTAAGCCATCTTTCAGTTTTGATATGGAGCACAGAGAAGACCATGAAATTATTGACTAAGGCTCCTTACCTTTGTGTTTCTCTTCATTTGAAACAATAAGAGAAAACTATAAGGTTAACAAGGAAGCAAATAACAAAGTTGATAGTAGTTGGAAATCTTCTCCTGAAGTTGTTGAGAATATTGTTTGTAATATAAAACCTTTTTTCAGTCCAAAATTATAGTTACCAAGCAACATTCAGTTTGACGAAAATGTAGTTGAAAGTGTGGAACATGAAGAGTTATACAAGATCATGAAGTTCATCAGAATTGATCCACAATGGGTTACAAAAGATTTCTCATATTTGCAATGATCCAATAGCTAATTATATATATGATCTTTGTGTTCAAAGTTCTCATCCTTTCGTTGACTTTCAGTTTGAAGATAGGGTTGATAATGATTTAGTTTGCCATATATTTTTAATGTCTTGTCCATCACTAGTCTCATCACATTTATCAAAAAGGTCAGAGGAAATCTTGAAGCTTTATCATGAATGTTTTAAGTTGAAACTTCAGGAAAGCATAGATGTTGGTAAAATTTTAAAATCAAGGTATGAAGACTACCTAGAGCAGAGTAGTAATGTATTAGATGGGCTGGAAATCAATATGTATTCCTGTGAAGATCCTTTTGTAGCATTCTTGAGGTCAATTGGTGGGCTCATGCTTTGCAATTTCATTAAGATTCAATCTATTTACAAGTTTTCATGGAAGTTGTCTTTCACTAGTTTTCCCTTATTTCTCATCAACAAGCACTCGCAAAGAATTCAACTAGCAACCAAAATGCTTACATGGTTGCATTGGCTTTTCCATTTTAGTTGACCAGGTGATGTATGGATCAGTTAGAGTAGGTGTGATGAATAAGCTCAATTCTAAGCATCTTTTTTAGTAGTATCTTCCAGTAAAGTTTGCAGTTAATCTATAGTTCAAGTTTTCAGTTTGTAACTCAGTCAGGTCAGTTCTGTTTGTATTACTTTTGTTAAGTTAGTATTTGTACATATGACTGTATTCCCAATAAATAAGGCAACTTAAAAATTTGGTGGCTGGTTGAGCTTGTTTAGGTGTTTTCCTTCTTACATCATGATTAGGGTTTTAAAAATTCATTTTGGTACTGCCATCATGGATGGTCATGAGTCATGAGTCATGGATAGAATCATCATGTTAGTTATCATCGCATTGTCAAAGGTCATTTCAGAGGTTTAATGGTCAAATTCATGGTTTCATGGTCCATTAGGTGTCATGATGGAGTCAAACCATCAAAAATCAAATAAAGGTCATGTCACACTTAGCTCATAATGAATGGAAGAGGAAATTTTTAAAAAGGTTCCAAATGATGTTTTCAAGTGTTTTTTAGTATCAAAAAGTAATAATGTTCATAAAAATCTCAAAAGAACAAGGTTCAAACATGCAAAGTCATTCTTGGAAAAGCACAAGTGGGTCCCATGCCCACTCAAAAGAGGTCAACTTAGCTCATAAAAGGAAAAAAGACAAAGGAGAAATTCATTGGCACTCATCTACCCTCGTACACTCTTCATACACCATCTCCCACACTTCCCCTCATCAAATTCCTCATTTCATCACTTTTCCTCACAAACCCTAGTCCCTACTATGCATTTCTAGACTAGGACTGTATTTCCTAGTTTTGCATCCCTTCCCATCACTCAAATCCAAATATTCCACTTCTCCTTATGCCATAACATCCATCCCTATCTCCCCAAATTTTTCCTAAGAATTTAGAGACCCCCTAACCCCTTCATCTCCCTCAATTTCAAAAACTGCCCAAATCCTTGTTTTTCCCTACACCAAATCCTAATTTCCCCTCCCATTGAGCTAGGGTTTGCTATGGATTCTGATACTACTGAGCAGAGGAGGCATAAGGGAGGTTAAATCAGTAGGAATGAGACAACATCAGCACATTGCATCATGTCTTCGCCATTTCTCAAGAAATCATTCCAAGAGATAAATCATTTGACACACATTGGGACAATGTTACTTCAAAATTAGTTTCTGAAGTAAGGAAGATGAATTTGGTAAAAGTGAAAGCGGTTTTTGTAATCAACCAAAGAACAAAAGCCTCCTTCATTTTATACACGGATGTTATTATTTGGGAGAAATTCCCAAACTACAGTTTCTATAAGATAATTTCTGCATTTATGGAGTAGTCTTGGGGGAATGAGTTTTTCTTAGGCTTGGAGAGGCCATTTTGCATGCTTAAGTACTTTATTAAGAACTAGACATAATAATGTTTCCAATGGTACCTTCAAATCTGGATTTAGATCTCATGAAGGTAGTCAAGTCTCTCCTCCAAGTTGGCACTTCACTTTTGCTGTGAGCACGCTGTGTTTTTGGAGTACCTCTAGGAGAATCAAGTTTTGGAGGGCTAGGAGCAACCGTTTTTAGTGATTGAGGACTCTATAATGTAGAAGAAATCCATAGATATCTCCAACAGTTTTCAGATCAGGATTGGGACCTTAGCAAGTCATCCAAAAGTCACTTCTACCAATTTCGCTACGTTTTCTCTTGGCACGTTGTGCTTTTGCGTGAATTCACTGCATTTTCACCTTAAAGCCAATTTCCTCAGTTGACTTGGTCCAGATTCGACCTCTACTGACATAATTTGTCATTTTTGATGTTGTGATTATTTAATGATTTGTAAATTGGTTGCTTAGAGTGAATGTGAAGTAGATGCATGCTTGTAAATGTCTTTTATGGTCAAATGTATAAGTTTTTCTATTAAGAGGAGAGTTTGTTAACCTTCCTAGTCATTAGCTAATGATTAGAGATATTTTGGGAACTCCTCCACCACTCATGGATTCGACCCCTGAGAGAAGGGAAATGTTTTTTTGGTCTATATGTATCATTTTCTTAGTCATTTGGATGATTGGACATCAGATGTGGGAACACTTGTAGCTTGTACTTCAACTCTTTATTCAGGAAATCAAAGAAGCAGTTGCAGATATTATCTAAGAATTCATGTGCAGTGAGTTTGTGATGATGTATCTTCTCTGTTATAGCTTTATATGAATGATATACATCTATCCTTTCCATATCTTATTTCTTCAATGATTTTCCTTAAAGGTTATAAGCATAATTCTTTTCATGAAGCTTTATTTTGATGGGAATATCATTTTGTGTAATTTTCCTTCTTAATTAATAAATTCATGGTGCACATGCTCATTAAGACCTTTTTACTCTTTCAAACCCTACACTACACTGAAAAAACCCCAAAGCCATCACAAAAGTATTGCTACCTTGCTCCTCCATATATTTGTTGTTGTAACCCTTTGATACTTTGACCTAGCTACCTCGTTTTCATCCCTAATCTAGCATCAAAACCCTAAAAACTCAAAACCTACCTGAGCCTAACATACCTAGCCTAATATTCTTTTACATTCTAGTGAAACTTTGGCTGTGATTTCATAGAGAGATCCCTCTCTAGTTTGGTAGGGCTAGCTACTAAACTAAAAGCTTGGTTCTCCGTCGATCTCCTCTTTAGCTTGGGACATTGTGGAGGATAACACCACCATTGTTGAAAAGGTGGATCCCCATATAAACACATTACAGGTATTAGGCTCTAATCTTTTTCTTTTGGGTTTCCATTTTTCCTTAATGTGTTAGGGGCACTCTTGGATTTTTCGAATAACCCTAGCCTTTCAGGAGAATTTTTATTAGATATTTCTATCTCTTCCTATGAGCATGGAGATATTGTGAACTACATATTGAATGTATATTTTGAAGAGAAAAAACATCACTGGAATGGTGACATTTGCATATTATAAGTGGAATATTATTTTTCCTTCTACAGAGTAGTTTGTTCAAACTTGGCCAATTCACTCAGAATAAGCTAATTTTGAGTCAACTTCATGATGAAACAAGTTGAATTGGTCAGATGACTCTCAAGAAAACATGTCAAAAACTAACCTAGTCTGAGTCGACTCGTTTGTCCCAGTCACATAATGACTATGTCAATCCAATGTTACTATTACAATCATATTTTCCATCTTAAGGGTCTACCTGAAAGACACGCAGATGTCATCTTGTTTTTGCACCACTTTCTCCCCTAGGAAACAAATATTAGTTGTTAAGTTGCATGGTATGGGGAAATGGGTATGTATAAAAAATGGGAACATGTTGGAAATTTGACCCCCAAGAGCTAGGAAACATACATGATATATATGTATACATTTTACTAAAAAAATGAAGGAAAGGATTCAATTTTTAATTTTTAACATTATAATTTATAATACATATATATATTCAAGAATAAATGAGCAACTGCCAACGCCCAAGGCCGAATAACATTTAAATAAGAAACATAAAATAAATTCGAGAAATGATACATCATACATGTAACATCATGAAAGCAATAAACCCAAAAATTGCCTTTATTATTTATAAATGATGTTATATAGTCAAAATTAGCCTCTATATATGAGAATTAAGGCTACAATGTTGTATGTATGTATTATGAAGGATGAACAGTGAACATAGAAGCCAGTAAAACCTAAAATCTAAAAGACATTATCCTCATCTTCGTATTCATCATGCAAAATAGAATAAGATGTGTTGGGGCGGGGGGGCATTGTGCAGTTCCTGCAAGACTACACACATGCTTACTTCGTTTCTTCTACTAAATTTTTTTATGCCTCTTAGCTATTTAGTTTTAGTATTTTTTAAATTTGGTAGAATTTGGATTTTAGTTGAACTCTTCTTATATGTTCTACATCTTACTACAATTCTTCAAATTTTATATAATAAATATCATGAAACATGATTTGGAATAGTTATTTCCTCCCACCATTGTTGAAAACATGGATCCCCATATAAACACATTACAAGTCTTAGGCTCCAAGGTTTTTCTTTTAGGTTTCCATTTTTCCTTAATGTGTTAGGGGCACTCTTGGATTTTACGAATGACCCTAGCCTTTGAAGAGAATTTTCATTAGATATTATAGCTCTTCCTATGATCATGGCGATATTGTGAAATACATATTGAATGTATATTTTGAAGAACACAAAGATTGTTGGAACGGTGACATTTGTGTTATATAAGTGGAAGATTGTTTTTCCTGCTACAAAGCAGTTTGTTCAAACTTGGCCAGTTAACTTAGAATAAGCTAACTTTAAGTCAAATTCATGATGAAACAAGTTGAATTGGTCAGATGACTCTAGAGAAGACATGTCAACGACCAGCCTAATCTGAGTCGACTCATTCAGCCTAGTCACATAATGACTATGTCAATCCAATGTTACTGTTACAATCATATTTTCCATCTTAAGGGTCTACCTAAAAGACACCCAGATGTCATCTTGTTGATGCATCACTTTTCTCCCCTAGGAAACAAAGATTAGTCATTAAGTTGCATGGTATGGGGAAACAAATGTGTATAAAAAATGGGAACATGTTGGAAATATGACCCCCAAAAACTAGGAAGCATACATGATATATATGTATATTTTTAAACATATAGGAAACATACACGAAACTCTAATTTTTAGCATTATAATTTATAATACATATATAGATTCAATAATAAATGAGCAACTGCCAAGGCCCAAGGCCAAATAATATTTAAATAAGAAACATAAAATAAATTCGAGAAATGATACATCATACATGTAACATCATGAAAGCAATAAACCCCACAAATTGCCTTTATTATTTATAAATGATGTTATATAGTCAAAATTAGCCCCTATATATGAGCATTAAGTCTACAATCTTGTATCTATGTACTATGAACTATGAAATGTGAACATAGAAGCTAATAAAACCTAAAATCTGATAGACATCATCCTCATCTTTGTATTCATCATGAAAAATAGAATAAGATATATGTTCAATGATGAAATGTGGATTTGTACAAGTGTTTTCAATATCACTTCTAGGTTCACCAATATTAAATGCAGTAAGAGAGATGTCCAAGTCACGCCATTCAAGATCTACATCCCATTCTTTACAAGGCTCACTACTATATTCTAGAGCCCTATGAGATGCAATGTGAAGGTTGTAATGTACATAAACAAGATCCTCAACCTTTTGCGAACTACACCTGTTGCACTTCATCGAATGAATAAAACCGTAGGTGCTATGATTTGTTTTCGATGATGAAGAGTTTGCCACCTGTGAAAAATACAAATGGAAATGCTTTGTAGATGTACACCACTTGTTCCATGAAAATTCCACCATCTAATTAGACTCATGGTGCTCCTCTCATCTAAAGTTGATATGTTTAAATATGCATCCAAACCAACAACAAAACTAACGAATTCTTCCTTCACCTCCCTATGTAGATGAGATATAAGTATTCTCTTAAGGGGTTTTTTAACTCCATTTTCCACTTAGATATATTTATTTGGTGCCTTCCTCTTCCCATTCTTTAAGTAGTAAGGTTTTCATAATGCTGAATTAGTTGCAAAATATATCAAAGCATGCATACTTGTACATAAATCAAGATAGAAATGGCATTCATAGTACATTAATGACTAATTATTTGAGCATCAACCATCTATCATATGTATACTTCTCTTCCTATCTATCCTTCTCCTCTACCTCGATTCTCTAGGGAAATTAGTTAACATTGCCAAATTTTGATCAAACTACCTAATCCAAGCCTTAAAATATGGTAGAAAAAGCTTAACATGCATCATCTATGATTTTGACTTGAGTGAAGGTTACATTTTTCTAAGGCCATGAAAAAAAGTTCAATAATCACCACCACCAACAATGGGGTACATATAGGGCTTGGTTCTCTTCATTAAATACCAATCACATACCCTCATACATGATAAAATCAAAATAAATGTCACAATCCCATTGATCTTGAAATCCTGAAAATTGTTAAGTCTACAAAATTTCCAATGGGATATGAAATTCTGTTTTCTCCATATGAAGTCCAATGAGGTTGGGACCACTCTCAAACATCCTGAGTCATTGCATGGAAATATTGAAAATTTAAGTAAAAGTATGAACCTTTATCTTTCATTTTCATCATTTTATTTTAAACATTTAAAATTACCATTAGGGAGCACCTTGGGAGTGTCTGAGAAACATGGTTCCCCACATAGTGGTTCCAAAATTTCAAGGGACCAAAATATAGCCCAAAGCGTAGTTCCATTTTTCGAAGACATGGTTTTGAGCATGCTTCGCTTGTGGTTTTTCACATTGCACATCTTCAGGGTTTGGTGTGGTGGGGGGGGGGGGGGGGGGAGTGGGGCGGGGTGGCAGCAGGGAGGGATGGTTGTTCTTGCAAGACTGCACACATGCTTACTTTGTTTCTTCTACTAAATTTTTGTTATGCGTCTTAGCTCTTTAGTTTCAATATTTTCTAAATTTGGTAGAATTTGGGTCTGAGTTGAACTCTTCTTGTATGTTCTATAACTTACTATAATTCTTCAAATTTTATACAATTAATATCATGAAACATGATTTGGAAAATTTGTTTCCTCCCACCATTGTTGAAAAAGTGGATCCCCGTATAAACACATTAGGAGTATTAGGCTCTATGCTTTTTCTTTTAGGTTTCCATTTTTCCTTAATGTGTTAGGGGTACTGTTGGATTTTATGAATGACCCTAGCATTTGAGGAGAATTTTTATTAGATATTTCTAGCTCTTCCTTTGAGCATGGCGATATTGTGAACTACATATTGAATGTATATTTTGAAGAACACAAAGATCATTGGAATGGTGACATTTTCATCTTACAAGTGGAAGATTGTTTTTCCTGCTACAGACCAGTTTGTTCAAACTTGCCAATTCACTCATAATAAGCTAATTTTGAGTCAGCTTCGTGATAAAAAAGTTGAATTGGTCAGATGACTATAGAGAAGACATGTCAACAACTAACCTAGTTTGAGTTGACTCATTCAGTCCAATCACATAATGACTATGTCAATCCAATGTTACTATTACAATCATGTTTTCCATCTTAAGGGTCTACCTAAAAGACACCCAGATGCCATCTTGTTGATGCACCACTTTTCTCCCCTAGGAAACAAACTTTAGCCATTGAGTTGCATGGTATGGGGAAATGGATGTGTATGAAAAATCAGAACATGTTGGAAATGTGACCCACAAAAACTAGGAAACATACATGATATATATGTACACATTTTACTAAAAATTTGAAAGAAACATTCAATTTTATTTTTTAACATTATAATTTACAATACATATATAGATTCAAGAATAAAAGAGAAAGTGCCAAGGCCCAAGGCCGAATAACATTTAAATGAGAAACATAAAATAAATTGGAGAAATGATACATCATACATGTAACATCATGAAAGCAACAAACCCCAATAATTGCCTTTACTATTTATAAATGATGTTATATAATGAAAATTAGCCTCTATATATGAGCATTAAGGCTATAATGTTGTATGTATGTAATATGAACAATGAATAGTGAACATAGAAGCCAATGAAACCTAAAATATGATGGACATCATCCTCATCTATGTATTCATCATGGAAAATAGAATAAGATTTATGTTCAATGATGAAATGTGGATTTGTAAATGTGTTTTCAATATCACTTCTAGTTCACCAATATTGAATGCAATAAGAGATATGTCCAAGTCAGTCCATTCAATATCTACATCCCATTCTTTACAAGGATCACTACTATATTTTAGAGCCCTACGAGATGCAAGGTGAAGGTTGGAACGTACATAAACAAGATCCTCAACCTTTTATGAACTCCATCGGTTGCACTTCATTGAATTAATAAAACCATAGGTGCTAAGATTTGTTTTCGATGATGAAGAGCTTGCCACCTGTGAAAATACAAATGGAAATTCTTTCTAGATGTACACCACTTCTTCCATGACAAGTCCACCATCTAATTAGACTCATGGTGTTCTTCTCTTCTAAAGCTAATAGAAAAATACACATCCAAACCAACAACAAAACTAGTGAATTCTTCCTTCACCTCCCTATGTAGATGAGATATAAATATTCTCTTAAGGGGTTTTTTAACTCCATTTTCCACTTAGCTATATTTATGTGGTGCCTTCCTCTTCCCAATCTTTGAGTGGTAAGGTTTTCATCCTAAAATCTTGGGTTTGGGGAATGTGCTAAAGTGTAGAATGGAGTGTTAAATTGATTCCATCTCTTGACCATGATTTTCTTGACTATATCCCAAAAATAAACATCAAGAAATAGAAGTTGAGGATATTCCTATGAAATGATTTTCATATTTTTATCAACCATGGTATCCTTACCATCTAAACCTCTCCTAAGAAAGGATTTTTTGTGTTGAAGAAGCTAAAATATGACACAAGAAAGACTGCCTAAAGGCAATTTCCCTAGTTTTTCATAATAACCTCACGTGAACCTGTGGGTTATGGCCCACCTATACAAATCGGAAGCATTTACATTAGTGGGTTGTAAAAAAAACTTGACCAATCACCAACCAGTGCTTTAACACATAATCCACCAACGAACGCTGGTCCCACTTTGAATGCACAAGACCAGACTCCAAATAAAATATACCTGTGTCCATAAACTTCTCAGGTCCGCTCTTCCCCAAGTTCTATCGGCTTCAATCTCCGTTTTTTATCTTACCATTCAATTTGACGGTTGATGTTACACCCGATCAACCAACCTAATCGGCGATCCTCCACCGTTTGATCAAGACACACTTGATCCAACGACCAACAACGATATTACACAGACCACTTGCATGACGTTTAACTGCCTCTATGGAGCTGATAAGGAATATAATCCTTGGTTTATAAAAGTTTGGGTCTGTTCTGAGATTAACATCTGACCACTTTATGACTCGATACCTGTTGGATATACGAGGTCATCAAATTTATGGCCTGCAGTGCTTCAACTAGCACACATGTTAGAAACAACTTAACCTCCGTAGTTGACTGTGACGTAAGTGTTTGAAAATGAGATCGATGGCTAGGATTTAGCGTGGGCCTTAAGCCACGATCAAAACATCCATACACTCCTAACCTTTGTGGTTACTGATCACTCAGTTCCATCACCAACTCACCATTCCACTGCTCAAGATTCTGTTTACTCTGAAATCCACTTAATCACAATTTCACTTCGCCATGGTTCCACTCTTCCACCAAACTTGGCGCTTCCACTAAATTTATTTCTCACCTCCAGATCGACTTGTTACCAAGTTCAACTCTGCCAACTCCTTTCTCTTCTTAGAAATAGTGTGCTTACACTTCTCTGATTTATTTACTCTACCTTGCAACTATACCTCTGTTTCTTTAACACCACTTCGAACTGGAATACATAATACTCTCTATATTATTTCCCTTCTTCCAAATTTCGCAATTCTTTCTTTACTTGACCTATACATACATCTATTAAATACAAACTGGAATCACACAGATTCTACCAAGATGGTAAGTCTTTTGTCACTCAGAAAGACTTTCAGAAATTCAACTTGAATTCATTCATCATGGTTTATCACACAGAAACCATAAATTCACAATTACGAATCACTCGACTCATAAAAGGAATGACACACAAAGTCATAATGAATTCAATTTCCTCATTCATTAACAAATGTACAAATATAAATACAAATCTATTTTACAATCTAGCTTTGGCTTGATCTTCCTTTACATGGTCTGTATCAGTGACCCTTTCTCGTTTCAATGCCGATAGGATCACAATCCAACCCTCCTATCTGCTAACTCTCTCACTAACTCTCTGTTTTAAGCCTTTGAGGCTTACAAATTATACACAAAAGGATTCTGTTAACAAATTTTGGTTCAGATCTTGAATAATTTCACCTGAATCTTAAATATCCTAATCCCTAAAATTATGAAACTAACTCCTAGTTCCTGTAACTCACACACTATTCTTCAAATCTCTCTTAACGAAAAGATTTCATTACAATATCTTCACTATTATACAACCCTCATAAAAACATAGGAAATTAATTAATTAATCACTCTTTAGGGAATAAGGTCCCTTGAAACACAAGATCCTATGCTTACTAAAATGCAATGGTTTTTTTGAACAGGATGCTCTTGCATCAGACTCCCCATGTAAGAAAATTTATGACCTCCTGGTCATAAGTCTGGATAATTGATTCCTCCTGGATCCCAGACTTGATTCTCTAATGTCTTTGCTTGTCAGTTGCTCTATTACTACTGTTCTCCAGGTCTCGATACCTTATGCTGCAATGCTCCACTTTCCAAGTTTTCATAGTCTGCTGTCGTCTTCCTCTTGTTGGTGCTTCTTTTCTTTCTTGATGTTGTCTTCTTCTGAGACACTTTCATCATTAACCTTCTTACGAACCCAATTTCTTTGTCTAGTATATCCTTTGTTTGTTTATTTCCTTCAACTCTTAACTGTTGAATTTTCATTTCTACTGTCACCTTTACATCGTTACTCTCTTGTTCACTATTGTCTTGCACCTTTTCAGCTACTGCCATATTGTCCTTCAAGACAATTTTTTTTGTTTCTGTTCACTGTACATGTCAACCTCTTCTTGACCATCATTTATGACAATTTCTTTGTCATCCTTCATCAACAATTTACTCTAGATATTTATCCTCTGCTATTCTAGCTTTCTCCTTTGAAGGTCTAACTCTTTATATAGCTCAATGATTTTACTTAGAGTAAAATTTGGAAATTTTACACAATCTCCCTTTTCTTCATTTGCTATTGACCAATCATCAGATGGTCTTGCTTCCTCTACTAAATCTTCCCTAACATCTTTCAGTAGATGTTCTTTCTCTTCTTCTTTCATTTGGCTATCCACCTGTGCCAAATATGTTCCAGTTTCTGCAACAAAATCTGCAATCATAAGACAATTATCAAAATAAAAAATATAAGGCCTTTGTGCCTCTTCTTCCTCTGGCAACCTTTCAGTATGTTGCTCTGATCTTTCCTTTATCTCCTCCGTCAGCACATTAGTAGGCTGATTCAAACTCAAATAATTCTTGAGACTGTTAGCAAGTCTCTTTTCCACAACATCTCTTTTAATGATGCCTCTATGCACTTGTTCATTGTAGTGAACTGTTTCTTCTCCAGTCTCATTGTCATGCTCTGCTTCAAAACTTTCATCCTCTGGAAGGTATTCTTCCATGTTTTTGACAGCTTTAAAAGACTGCCTATCTTCTTCCAAACCTGCAACCATACACAAATTATCAGTTTTAAAAACACAAGACCTTATGGTCTCATTTGATGATTTGGCCATCAAGTCTTCTGGCGGCTTTGAATCATTCATATGATTCAACTCCTCTGTATCTTCATTACTTTCAAAAAGTAATGGTCCATGTTCTAGTTCACATACCAAAACTTCAACGACTTCTCCAAAATTTTCCTTTTGTCATAGCTCAACTCCTTTGAGCTTCTCTGTCGTCAATTTGACATCTATAATCTGTTCAAGCTCTCTCAACTCCTTTATTAACTGCATATTTTCTTGCTGATTCCTCTTCTCTTGTAGCCTTTGCCACTTTAATTTATTTCTCATGACATAACCATATTTATGGTTCGTCTCATTTCTCTACAACATCTCCATTAATACTTCAAGTTGAACTGCTATCTCAGCCATTTCTTTATCATATTTTTTGTCACTCATTCTCATGCCATTTGCCTTGACATATTTCTTCTTTTGTCCTCTGCTATGATCTCTTTCAAAACCCCAGCTATGACTGTCACTAGTCATCATCCTTTCCATCTCTATGAGTTCCTCACTCACTTTACTATGAGTTACACTAAAGACTCTGCAACAACAAGTCTTCCCTGCTACCACGTACCTCACCAAGCTCTCTTGTGGACTTGGTCTTTTGGTAAGTACTGGTCCTCCGTCTGGAACCTCCTTGAGCATTTTCCTTTGCTCCTTCTAGACTTCAACTCATCTGCACTTTAAGAACACAACTATCCTTTTCTTCCAATCTTTAGCTGGAACATTTAGGTTATGACCACCTCTTCTTTCACTTAGAAATTCTTATCAGCTTCCTTCATTACTTAGCAATTCTACCCACATCCTCTGTGGAATTTCCTTTGCATGCTGCAACAATACCTCTGTAGTAACAAGTATCCTTCTTGCTACATATGCCTCACTAAGCTTCTCTCCTCTGAGCTCAGTCTGTTAGCATTTCTTTGGTTCTTTCCTTTGGAACCAATTGAGCACTCCTTGCCTCTATGTTGCTGCAATATTTTCACCTTCTTATGATGCTACATGTGCATCAATATAAAGACCACAAACTCTCCAATATTCAAATCAAATTAAAATAAAAACATATCATCTCGCCTTCAAGATCTCTGTCTGATCTTGTCCCCCCACTCACCTCCACTTTGAATGGATTGTTCTTTTATCCAACCTTCAACTGTATCTTCAAACTCTGCCTCTCTTCAAGAACTTGCAAAAGTCCCTCTTACAGTTTAACTATTGTAATCCTGCTCCAAAATTTTCACTCATTCAATTTCTGCTAATCATTAAACAAACTTCATACCATCACCTATCTTCAGGATCTCATCACTCCTACAAATCTCTTCAGCAGATCTTCATACTTCCAGTTCGCAAATTTCCAACATTCAGTTGCTGTCAATCAAATTTAGAATCTAATTCTTTCTTTCAATCTCCCAAATTTATCTTGGTGAAGGCTAACTATCAGCAACGATTACTCCTTCGCTAAGTTTTATTTCACTCTTTCGTTCTTGCTCTGAGTTTCTTCAAATTCCTTTTGCATGCAAAGTCTTCTTTCTACTCGTAGGAAACCTTTCACTGCTATGATACCACTCTGATGCAGGAAAAACCACCTAAAGGCAATTTCCCTGGTTTCCATAATAACCTCATGTGAACCTGTGGGTTATGGCCCACCTATACAAATCGAAAGCATTTACATTGGTGGGTTGTAACAAAAACCTGATCAATCACCAACCAGCGCTTTAACACATAATCCGCCAACAAATGCTGGTCCCACTCTGAACGCACAAGACCAGACTCCAAATAAAATATACCCATGTCCATAAACTTCTCAGGTCCACTCTTCCCCAAGTTCTATCAGCTTCAATCTCCGTCGTTTATCTTACCATTCAATCTGACAGTTGATGTTACACCTGATCAACTAACCTAATCAGCGATCCTCCATCGTTTGATCAAGACACACTTGGTCGAATGGTCAGTAGTGATATCACACAGACCACTTGAATGATGTTTAACCGCACTTACGAAGCCGATAAGGAATATAATCCTTGGTCTATAAAATTTTTGGTCCATTATGAGATTAACGTTCGATCACTTTATGACTCGACACCCGTTGGATATACGAGGTCATCAAATCTACGACCTATGGTTCTTCAACTAGCACACGGGTTAACAACAACTTAACCTCCGCAGTTGACTATGACGTAAGTGTTTGGAAATGACATCGATGGCTAGGATTTAGTGCGGGCCTTCAGCCATGATCAAAACATCCATACACTCCTAACCTCCACAGTTACTAATCACCCAGTTCCATCACTAACTCACGATTCCACTCCTCAAGATTCCGCTTACTATGAAATCCACTTAATCACAATTTCACTTCGTCATGGTTCCACTCTTCCACCAAACATTGCGCTTCCACTAAATTTCCTTCTCACCTCCAGATTGACTTGTTACCAAGTTCAACTCTACAAACTCCTTTCTTCACTTAGAAACAGTGTGCCAAGACTTCTCTGATTTCTTTACTCTGCCTTGCAACTATACCTCTGTTTGTTTAACACCACTTCAAACTCGAATACATCATCATCTCTGTATTATTTCTCTTATTCCAGATTTCGTAATTCATTCTTTACTTGACCTATACATACATCTATTAAATCCAAACTGGAATCACACAGATTCTACCCAAATAGTAAGTCTTTTGTCACTCAGAAAGACTTTCAGAAATTCAACTTACATTCATTCATCATGGTTTATCACACAGAAACCATAAATTCACAATTATGTATCACTTAGCCCATAAAAGGAATGACACACACAGTCACAATGAATTCAATTTCCTCATTCATTAACAAATTTACAGAAACAAATAAAAATCTGTTTTACAATCTAGCTTTGGCCTGATCTGCCTTTAAATGGTTTGTATCAATGGCCCTTTCTTGTTTCAATGCCCGTAGGCTCACAATCCAACCCTCCTATATACTAACTCTCTCTTTTAAGCCTTCAAGGCTTAAAAATTATACACAAAAGGATTATGTTAACCAATTTTGGTTCAGATCCTGAATAATTTCACCTGATTCCTAAATATCCTAATCTAATCCCTAAAATCATGAAACTAACTCCTAGTTCCTGTAACTCACACACTATTCTTGAAATCTCTCTTAACGAGAAGATTTCATTACAATATCCTCACTATTATAAAACCCTCATAAAAACATAGGAAAATAAATAATTAATCACTCTTTAGGGAATTAGGTCCCTTGAAACACAAGACCCTATGCTTACTAAAATGCAATGGTTTTTCTAAGCAGGATGCTCCTGCATCAAAAGATAGGGGATGCGAACTTGAGAAAGAATTCTATCTTTCTTCAACAATCATTATCGACATAATATGTGCACTATAGCTCCCCACTCTGAACCTATATGTCTCCACTCACTACAAATTTAACTCACCACCATAGAAATCAATGGTTTATTTACTTGGAAAGGTAGCCCAATATGATGAAATTTGAGGCATATCTTGTTTCAACAACTTTCAAAAACCCTAACCTCGGGTATTCATGAAATATTGATTAAGATTGGTGATGGTTTGTGATGAATTTAACCATATCTTTTAAATTCCTTTATCTATGGAACTTTATTTTTAATCTCTTCTAAGATCAAATTTAAACTTTGGACAATGCAAGGAATCCATAAAATTTGATCATATCTACTCTCAATAATCAACCTTGTAGTTTTGAAAACTGGTGGATTATCTATGACAACTTGTACCACCTTAGCATGTCCTACTTTATCAATAGATTTGATTAAAATATTAGAAATTAATGAAGCATCCTTTATCGCCCCTAAACAATCTTCAGATTTCAAAAAAATTGCTCCTTTTTGGTGAACTAGCAATGATATTAATTAATGGCCTACGCCTAGTATATTTTCATCCATTTGAGATAATGCTAACCCTAAATCTACTCCATGAATAATGAATAGGTGTTAAAACATACTCAATCTTTCTCCTTTTTGAGTAGTTTAGTTTGAACTTTTTCATAGTTATGCCCTTGAACCATTGAGGAGTTGTGTTAATTTCCCTCATTGGTTCTTGCCAATAAGGAGACCAAACCACATTGAAAGGCATACCACAAACATAAATAGACCTTGATAATGTTGATTCAATATCCTGTCTTCCTTGAGAATTGATCATTTTGGTTGGCTTACTCCCTTGATTTGATGAATTCCTAACATTCTTTTACGTTGGTTGTTCATGTTGTTATTGAGTTGTTCTCATCTTCCTTGCTTCAAGAACAATCTTTAGCTTAATGGTTGGATGTTGAGCAGTAACACTGGCAAGAAAATAATCTATTTTTTTAAAGCCCATTACCCTCTCCTTTCTCTCTTGGCATTATGACTGATGTGTTTTCCTTAATCACAAACTACTTGATGAGTTGTCTTTTGATGGAGACCTACTTGATGAAGATGTTAACAGGATGTGTCTACATGTGAAAGATGATTTGATCAAAGGAATAATAGTTCAGAGGCAGAGGAATGACAAAGTTGAAATTTCAAGAAGTATACACGATTTTTGTTAAGCAAAGTTGTGTACACACGCGGGTATGAAGAAGAAAAGTCTCGTATACTTTTCGCACCATGGTCTTCTAAATACCAAGGATCCTTACCATGGTATTGACCTGTGGTATTGAACCCATCAATGGATGTTTTGATCCCGTCTAAGAAAACCATTAGCTGGAGTATGGTTTTGACCTGTGGTATTGGATAAGGGCTAAGCTATATAAGGAGATGAAGATGAAAGTGATAGTGCGTGCAAGTGATGAATGTTTTATGAATAGTTAGATCTGAAGCAAATATGCATGCAATGGGTTATTAATGTTTTGCTTGATCTAAAACTAAGTATGCACCCGGGAATTTGATGATGGATTAGATCCAATTGATATGAGATGACAATCTTGATTATGAGGATATTTGATCTGTGTTGATAATGACTTCACACGCGATTTTTATGTGTACGTCGAGATTTGGGTATGTCTGAAGTTCTATGTTGCAGTGAAGGTTTGAGTCAGAAATTGCAGATTTGTACATGGGTTTTGTAGTTTGCAAGGTGTGTACACATGCGGGTGTGATACTGGTAAGTCACGTGTATTTCCTTGTTTATACGTAGGTTTGTTTCATGAAAAGCGCATATACACATGGATATTATTAGAGGAAAGTGTGTACAAAAAGTAGGGTTTTGATGAAAAGGATGTTTGATCAGTTTAATCGGTCTTGATGCATTTCTGTTGTCTGTCAGTAAAATCTTCTTGATGATCTGCACTTAAACAATGATTTTTTTATTATGAAATGGTTGATTAAAGAATTTTGAAGATACTTATTATTTGTGATTTAATTTCAGTGATGGTTCTATGGTTGTTTCATAATGATGCAGTGGATCTCTATATGATTCAATATTTATTTCAAAGTGACAATGGTTCAGTTTTCAAGATTAAGTGGTTTAAGATATGTACGCATATATGATTCATGGAAAGAACATACACATGCAGGTTCTCTACTGTAAAGTAGCATATATATTTTGATATATGGTTGATCAGGGTTCACAGTAAAAGAATCTGGTTTCTATGATGTGCATTATGTTGATTGGTGTTCTTGTTACAATGACCTGACTGTTGTGGTTGTTTAAGTTGATTGATTTGGGTTTCAGTTGATTTTGATTTGGTTGTTTTAGTGATTGGATTTTAGTGATCGTTTGATTCAGTAATTGGTTGGTTCAATGGTTGAGTTACAATGATAAGTATCAATTTTGATGATTGGTTTTGGGCTTAAATGTTGGTAGTAGGTCTAGTCTGAAAATTTGATGAAACGTGGCCTACAAGTTGTGATGTGTTGTAGCAGGTGGATCTAGTATGAAAATTTATGAAACGTAGTCCCCATAAATGTTGAGGGTTGGAGCCTTTAGTGAGGGATTTGAATATTCCTTCCAGTAGTAGCTGGTAAATTAGATCAAGGGGTTGAATCTCCCTTCTAGTGGGTGAGAGTAAACGAGATCAGTGGGATAGAGATTCATTCTAGTAGGAGATGGAGAACGAGTGAAGGTTGTAGCCTTCTACAGGTGGATGCCTACGTACTGGTATGAGTGTGGGCTAGTACAAGATTCAGGGGGTTGGAGCTCCCTTCCAGTAGGAGATGGAGAATGAGTGAAGGTTGTAGCCTTCTGCAGGTGGGTGCCTGCATACTGGTATGAGTTTGCGCCAGTACAAGATTGTAAGAGATTTTTCTTTATAATAAAAAGAAGACATAAACGACAACAACGATGGTTTTTTC
This sequence comes from Pinus taeda, assembly GCA_000404065.3. Classification (NCBI taxonomy): domain Eukaryota; kingdom Viridiplantae; phylum Streptophyta; class Pinopsida; order Pinales; family Pinaceae; genus Pinus; species Pinus taeda. The sequence goes on from APFE031608095.1 coordinate 220,612, forward strand.
CGACATTGGGTTTCCACCTTAAATCCTAGTGTTCATGTGTGACGGTTTATTTTGTTCTTACTACACATGGTTATTGTTTATTTAATACTTAATGAAGTATTTATGCACTGACTCAAGAAAAACAAAAGATGAGTTAACTGATAAATATGTTTTATTGGATATACACTAGTTATATGAATATTAGTCGCATACACACGCGGGTTCCCTTTAGTAAAGTCACGTACAAAAATCAGGACGTGAAATTAAAAAGTGTGTGAAAATATTGATTTACCCCCGTCACCCCCCCCACCCTCTTAGTATTTTTCGTAACAATTGGGATCAGAGCAGGTCCTTCAAAAGAAGCTTGATCGCTTGAAGGAGATCCTTCAAGACAATGGGTAAGAAGAAAAAGAAGAAAGCAACTCAAAAGAAGAAGACATTTCAAAGAAAATGTGATTGTGAATATTTTTTATAAGATGGAAGAAAATTATCAGATTCAGAATCACCTCACTTTGTATTAATCCAAAATGAAGATGATTAAGCAAAATAATTACCAGGTACTTATTTTTGTTCCAATTGTGATCCATTTCCCTATTCATGTAATATTGAAGATTGTGAATATGACAGTGAATCAACTGAATTTACTTTTTATGGCTAAAAGTAAAAGGAATCTAATGGCCCTAGAAGTAGAAGTTAAAAGGCTCACAGATAAAATTAGAGATCAACAAAAACTGTTTGATAAAAGGCATTGTACCTACAAAGAAGAGATTAGTAGGTTAAAGACTGAGTTGCAAGAGGGAAACAAAATAAGGAAGCAGTACAAGGAAAAGGAAGAGCAATGTAAAAGGCTGCAGGATGAAGTAACATCATTAAGAAAACAAGTGAATGAAAAGGATACAAAAACCAAGGAACTTAAAGACAGAACCAGTTATTGTGAAGGACTTGAAGCAAAAATCATTTCTCTCCTAACCAGGTAACATGTTGTCTCCACCACCTTTGCCCAAAATTATTGTCCTAAGCCAGCACCACTGAGCATGCTTCTTTCCCTTTCCATCAACGTCTTGTTCATTCTTTCTACAACTCCATTTTACTGAGGTTTATATGGAGTTGTCTTATGTCATTCTATACCACACTTCTTACAGAATTCTTCAAATTCCTTACTACAAAACTCTCTACCATTATCTGTCCTCAACACCTTTATCTTCTTCTCTGTCTCGTTTTCCACCAAAGCCTTAAATTCTATAAGCCTATCAAAGACTTCAGATTTCTTCTTAAGGAAATATATCCATGAATTCCTTGAGAAGTCATCTATAAATGATACATAGTACACAGACTTACCTAGTGATGGAACCTTCACAGGTCCGAACACATCACTGTGCACAAGTTCTAATATTTGTTTCACACTCTTACCACCAAAGGGGAAACTCACCCGATTATGCTTCCATATACACAATTTCATAGAAATCAAAATCTAGAGAGATATTACTCATACCTTCTACCATACCTTTACCATGAAGTTTTCGAAGGCCCTTCTCTCCAATATGTCCAAGCCTTTGACGCCGCAACATGGTCTTCTCTCTAGAGATCACTAGAGTTTCTGCTCCACTTTCAAGAACCACAGAACTATTGCACCCATCAACAACAATGCTACCTTGCAACTTGTATAGAGTTCCTATCCGAACTCCCCGCATCAATACCAGTGCTCCCCGAACCATCTTGCAGGTATCCTTCTCGAACACTGTTTTTACACCTGCAACATGCAGCTTGCTTATAGAAATCAGATTTCTGGCCAATGCAGGAATATGCAGAACACTCGAAAGTGTTCTAACCCTTCCACCTTCCAACTTCAACTTTACTTTTTCCCGACCAACGATCCTAGCCTTCGTATCATCCCCTAAGAAGACATCACCACCATCGTATTTCTCATACTTGCAGAACCACTCTCTATGGGGAGTGAAGTGAAAGGATGCAGCTGAATCAATCAACCATGCCTCATGATCTCCATGTGTACTTGAAGAAGCCAAGTACACATCCCCACCTTCATCTGAGATGGTTTTCGCCTCTGCAGAAGGAGCATCATCAGATGCCTTTCCTTTGTCAGAAGCTTTAGATTTACAGTCCCTTTTGTAGTGCCCTTCCTTTCGGCATTGCCAGCACACCACCTTTACATGTTTTTCCGGAGATTTAGATCTCCCTCTAGATTTAGATCTCCCACTCGATGACTTATTTTTGTTTCTATTCTGGGACCATCCTTGTACATACAAGGCATCACCATTTTGGCTCTCCATATTTTTCCGTCTCATCTCCTCTGTCAGCAAGGATAAGACTATTTCATCAAACTGCAAGGTATTTGCATTGCTACCTATTGCAATAACCAGACTATCCCATGAATCTGGTGGAGAACACAACAAACTAATGCACTTATCTTCATATGAAATTTTAATATCAACAGACAATAACTGACTTACCACAGTATTAAATGCATCCAAGTCCCCATCTTTCATCCTCAGGTTATACAACTTTTTCCATAGGAACAATTTATTCACTAGAGACTTAGATTGGTACAAAGTCCCTAACCTGTCCCACAAAACCTTCGCCGTAGCTTCCCCTAATACATTCAACAATACTGAATCTGAGACACACAATCGTATTGTGTTCTTTGCCTTCTGATCCAACTTCTTCCATTCTTCATCAGACACTCCTGTTGGTTTAGTACCCGGATCTACCGCGATCCATTGATCTTTATCCACCAACAGATCCTCCATCTTGAGTTTCCACAACTCAAAACTGACCATTAAATTTCTCAATCTCTATCTTTCCACTGCTTGCCATCTTCTTTCACCACTAGAATCGATCTTGCATATCTCCCACTCAATGGGGTCTACCACAGGCCCAAGCGAAACCCCTCAGCAACAAAGGCATCCCCTTGAAGCCAAAACAACTTTGATACTAAATGTAGGTTTTAACCCCGTACAAAAATTATCTGCATACAAATTCTAAGAACACAGAAAAGTAAACAGTGCGAAAGCATAACACATAAAACACATATACACAGAGATTTTCCCTTGGATCCCAAAACCGGGACTACCCGCTTGATTTTTCATTATTTTCCTTTCAAAGTTATAGTACATGTTTATACATGCCAAAGCATCTAATAACATAGACTAAAAAGCATCGCATCCAAAACCATGGACCGAAAACAATGACATCCGAAACCATGTGCGAAATCATGCAAAAACCATAGGTAGGTCCGTCCAACCTAATATAGGGTCCAAAAAAAAATTTCTCGAGGTGCTGCCTTGGACCCCGTAGAGGGGGGCTACCTACCCCCTCAAACCCCCCTTTGACCCCCCTATTGCGCAATCGACACAACAAAGTGGGTGCTATGCCCCCCCTCTAACCCCCTGATTCACTATGTGGGCTAGTCGTGGAAAGAATATAACACAACCCAACAGTGATTGGTGTAAGTTTGAGTCCTTGGTGATAGGAAAAGTCATATGAGTTAGAGATTCATGTAATGCATTGTACATCCTTTAGAAATTTTAGTTCTCATACTCAACAGTTTTGATCTACAAAAGCCTTCATTTAGCATTGGTCAGCTCTTTTATCTTGATGTCAAAAGGGGATAGTAAATTGGTGTTTTAAAGGCTTGGTACTTAGTGTGACATGTTTTACAAGTATATACAAGTTGTGGTGACCAAACACCAAATTGGTTGCCATCAAGTCCAAAGGGGGAGATTATTGGTATTATCACTGATGTGTTGTCCTTGATGGAAACCTTCTCGATGAGTTTTCCTTTGATGTCAGCCTACTTGATGAAGATTTCAACAGGATGTGTCTACATGTGAAAAAAAATTGATCAAAGGAATAACAATTTAGAGGCAGAGGAATGATGAAGTTGAAATTTCAAGAAGTATACACGGTTTCTGCTAAGCAAAGGCACATACACATGCTGGTATGAAGAAGCAAAGGCGCGTTCAGTTTCCACACCATGGTATTCTAATTACCAAGGATCCTTACCATGGTATTGACCTGTGGTATTGAGCCCAACAACATATGTTTTGTTCCCGTCTAAGAAAACCATTAGCTAGAATATGGTTTTGACCTGTGGTATTCGATAAGGGATAAGCTATATAAGGAGATGAAGATCAAAGTGATAGTGTGTGCAAGTGATGAATGTTTTATGAATAGTTAGATCTAAAGAAAATATACATGCAATGGGTTGTTAATGTTTTGCTTGATCTAAAACTAAGTATGCACCTGAAAATTTGATTATGGATAAGATCCAATAGATCTGAGATGAAAATATTGATTATGAGGATATTTGATCTATGTTGATAGTAACTTGACACGTGATTTTTCTGTGTGTGCCGAGATTTGGGTATGTCTGAAGTTCTATGTTGCAGTGAATGTTTGAGTTAGAAATTGCAGATATGTACGCAGGTTTTATAGTCTGCAACGTGTGTACACACGCGAGTGTCATACTGGTAAGTCATGTGTATTTCCTGATCTATACCTGGGTTTGTTTCCTGAAAATCATGTATACTCGCTGATATTCTTGGAGGAAAGCACGTACATCAAGTAGGGTTTTAATGAAAAGGATGTCTGATTGGTTTAATTGGTCTTGATGTGTTTCTGTTGTCTGCCAATAAAGTCTTCGTGATGATTTGGGCTTAAACAATAATATTTTGATTATGAAATGACTAATTGAAGAATGTTCAAGATACTTGTTATTTGTGATTAAAGTTCAGTGAAGGTTTTGTGTTTGTTTCAGAATGATGCAGTGGATCTCTGTATGATTTAGTGTTTATTTCAGAGTGATAGTGGTTTAGTTTTCAAGATTCGGTGGTTTAAGATTTGTACGCGGGTATGCTTCATGGAAAGTGCATACAAACGCGGGTTTGCTACAATAAAGTAGCATATATATTTTGATATATGGTTGATCAGGGTTTGCAATAACATAATCTAATTTCTATGATGTGTAGTATGTTGATTGGTGTTTTGGTTACGATGATCTGACTATTATGTTTGTTTAAGTTGATTGATTTGGGTTTCAGTTGATTGGTTGATTTGGTTGATTTCGTGATTGGGTTTCAATGATTGGTTAGTTCAGTAATTGGTTGGTTCAATGGTTGAGTTACAATGATAAGTTTCAATTTTGATGACTGGTTTTGGGCTTAAATGTTGGTAGTGGATCCATTTTGAAAACTTGATGAAACATGGCCTACCAGTAGTGATGTGTTGTAGCAGGTGGATCCAGTATGAAAAATTATGAAACGTGGTACCCAAAATTGTTGAGGGTTGGAGCCTTCAGTGACGAAGTTGAGGCTTCCTTCCAGTAGTAGCTGGTAAATCAAATCAGGGGGTTGGATCTCCCTTCTAGTAGGTGCCAGTAAACAAGATCAAGTGATTGGAGCTCCCTTCTAGTAGGAGATGAAGAACGAGCAAAGGTTGTAGCCTTATGCAAGTGGGTGCCTGCGGACTAGTATGAGTTTGGGTCAGTACAAGATTCAAGGGGTTGGAGCTCCCTTCCAGTAGGAGCTGGAGAACGAGTGAAGGTTGTAGCCTTCTGCAAGTGGGTGCCTCCAGACTGGTATGAGTCTGTGCTAGTACAAGATTGTAAGATATTTTTCTTTATAATAAAAAGAAGACAGAGACGACGACAACAAAGGTGTTTTCCCATATTAAGTTTCACCTTAAATCCCGATGTTCATGTGTGATGGTTTATTTTGTTCTTACTGCACATGGTTACTGTTTATTTAATCCTTAATGAAGTACTAATGCACTGACTGAATATAAACTGAAGATAGTTAAATTTGTTTTACTGGATATACGCTAGTTGTATGAATAACAATCACATACACAGGCGGGTTCCCTTTAGTAAAGTCGCGTACATAAATCTGCATATGAAATTAAAAAGAATTTGAAAATATTGATTCTGCCCCACCCCCACCCCCCTAGTATTTTTCCCAACATTCTCAATCTCATACTTCCTCCTTTCTTTTGGGTCAACTATAATTGGGAAAACATCCAAACCCTTTCCCTTTTCATTCAAAAGATGTGTTTTCACTCTTGGATAAGAACACTTGTAAGCTTTCTAACACATACTACATATTCATTACCAACACATACTACATATCCATTCTTGTGCACCACCACCTCCCATTTTGGAATCCTTTGTTACATGTTTTTAAAGGAGATATAAATCAATCCTTGTGTTTCTCTTGGGAACCATAGTAGAACCTTAACTTGAAGCCATTATTGTTGCAAAAAAAAATAAATTTGCATTAAATAAAATGATAACAAACAATAATAAAGTTAATTATTTCCTTAAGGTATAGAACATTCTTTAAAATACTAAATAAATTAAGGTTTGCTAACTTCTTACCACAGGAAATTTTCTATAGTTGAAGTTGCACAAAAAAGCACCACAAAACAAAATCTAATGATGGTTGTAATTGTCCAAAAACACCACAAAACAATGGAAAATTATGGCTATAACTACCCAAAACACCACAAAAAAGTCGAGAACTATGGTTGTAGCTGCCCAAAAAACCACAAAACAACAACATGATGCCCTATAGAAACCTAATAATCTAAAGAAAATCTTGTTGAAGTCGTTATTGCTCAAATCCACATTGTTGTAATCACCCTTGCTTAATTTCCTTTGCTGAGTGCTCAATTTACCCTTTCTCAAGCCTCAAACAATGTGAGCACAAATGAAAAGGACAATCTCTTTTAAAAGGAAATTTTAATTTTTAGAAGCTTCTAGAAATATCCATTAGGGGAATTTTGATGTCTAAAATGTGCCTCCTAAAGAAAATAATAAAATAAGAGTTATGAATTTTTAAAGTAAAGAAATGAAACTATTTTTTTATCGTATTTTTAGCTTGTATCCTTATAGGTTTACTCAAATGTCAAGTGTAGACACTTGTTGAATGTGGAATAGAAATACCACACATAATGAGTACCCACTTTACATACTTTTGGGTATACCCACATATAAGAAAATTTGAGAATACATGAAAAAACATATTGAACATGTTTTTTTCATGTATTTTCAATTTTTTTCAATGTGAGTTTACTCAAAAGTATGTAGAGTGGGTAACCATTGGGTGTGAGATTTTGATTCCACGTTCGACACGTTTCTACACTTGACATTTGATTAAACATATAAGGAGATAAGTATAAATATAATTTTAAAAATTAGTTTTCTTCTTTTCCCTCTAAAATATTTTACCCTCGGGATGACATCATTATCTTGAATATTATTGGTTGTTTTAAACTTAAGCTTGTTAGTACATTTTTTTTGTTTTGAGGCCAATTTTTACATCAAAATTTTCCTAATTTATAAAAATATTATTAAAATAAACTAACTAAATACAATTATTTTTAAACCATCAAACAAAAATTTTTGTGGGTCTCGAGCAAAATTGTGGACCACAATTGCACATTACTAAGCTTGAAACACATTGTACGAGTACATAAATGTGGTATACAATGCCTAAAACACATTTCCAAGGGGATGAAACATGTTTCAAACGCGTGAAATGCATTTCACCCCCCTAAAATGTGTTTTAGGTGTATTTTAGAGTTATCATACCGAAATGCACCTGGTATGGGGAGTGGGGGAATTGTTTCCACTAACATATAGTAGCATGTCCAATGTTAATTATACATTGACAAGGAGAAATGTGTCACTTTTTTCCTTACTACAAGGAGAAATGATTTAATGCCCTTTAGCAACAAGTGATGACTTGGTTATGTTTCTAGACTTTCTCATTTTTTAGGGGATTAGTTTGAAAAGGTTTGAATTACCTCATCTATTGTCCTAAGAACTCATACTAGACTATGAATTTACTAGGATCTAGAGGTCTAGATTCATTGTCTCTTCTCCGCATCAAATCTATATAATGAAGCCATTCCTAAGGGGGTAAGAGAGAGAGATGTAACTAGATTTTGTTGAAAAGTCTCAAAGAGATCTTTCTTTCTACCATAGTAAATCTTATGGCAACAAGAAATATCTCTCTAATATTTTTCAACATCATGTAGTTACATATATCTCTATATCTCTCTCCCTTAGGAATTAATTCATTACATAGACTTGGTTAGGAGAGGAGAGGATGAAACTATAACCCTATGTCCTAGTGAAATCAGAGTCTAGTACGAATTCCTATGCCATTAGATGAGGCAATTCAAACATTTTCAAATTCATACCCTCAAAAATGAGAAAGTCTAGAAGCTTGACTAGGTCATCGCTTGTTATTGAAGGGAATTAAGCAATCATCTCTCCTTACAGTAAGGAAAATGGCAATGCATCACTCCTTGTCAATGTATAGGGAGTGATGAACTTGGTGAACTTTTTCCCCGAGCTAGAAAAGTGGTGCTTTAGCAAGGTGACATCAAGGTGTCTCTCAGGTAGTCTCTCAGGATGGAAAATAAGGTTTTAGTAATTAGTGCCTAAGGTGAGACCCATTTAAATAAAATGAACTATTCTTGAAAAAAAAACCAAAAAATATCTAACATTATATTACATTTTCAAAAACCTCCCTCGCCTATCTATCGGTTATTTCTTCCATGGGAGGGATTAAATTTAATTTGTTGACTAAACCCTCCCTACTACTGTAGCTGATTTGGAGATAATTTTATAGGGGATACCCTTTGTTTCTGAAAATAACATATACATATTTGTATAGTTATCAACAAAAGCCCAAGATATATTTTAGCATATTCCCCCAGAAATTATATTCTACATTGGTCAAACGGAAGGATCAAACTTGTCAACCTCAATACCTAGTAAATGACATTACATGAGTCATTCTGAGAGGTTAAGATATTTTACCCTTAAATGTAAAAATATCTTTAAAAATTTTATGCTTTAAATGCCATACAAGGAAGGTAGAATATGCAAAAAAGGTAGAACATGTAGAAATAAATTTTATAGTTCTTCTCTCTCGTTCAAGAAAATGATCATTTGCATTTGAAGAAATCTTGGATTTCGATTGTTCTCTTCTCCCATTTTAATTCTTGTTAATGGTTTGTAGATCAACATTTTCTAACAAGCGATTTTATCTAGGTTGAACTTCAGTGGTGAATTTCTAACTTGTTAATTGGATATTCAAGAGTCCTTTTCCATTTGATTCTCTAGAAGGAGGTATTTTCATCCATATCCCTGCCTTTCTTCATTTTGTTATTAGCTTATCCAACATGCAATAATTCAACATTGTGTTTTGGCATTTTAGGAAATAGTTTTAAGAAATGTGGTGGAAAAGGCACACCCCATGTCATTGCAAAAGAAATTGTAAGAAATGGTAAGTGGATTCATTGGATAGAAAATTGGACAAATGATTAGAGCCATTTTGGCTCATTAAGAATGCCCATAAAATAATATACAAATGTGTCAAAGGTATTTGATTATTTGTTCATACTTTTGACTTTTGAGAGGGATGTCATCCCTTTAGGGACTAGTGTGGGATGGATTGGGCAATCATCAGTTAGCAGGATATCAAGAGGATTCTCCAAGATAATACATAAGCTCTCATTGATATTCTTCCAAACCTGTAGCTAGTGTTTAGGTGGCATTTCCAACAATCATATGCATTCTTTCCACAAATATCCAAGGAAGAAGCTAAAGTCTTGGATAGAGAAAGTAGGTTCCCAAGTAGTCCCTAAAGCATTTTCTCAAAGAAATAGTTAATTTCATATTTTTCTTGTCTCACACCAAATGTTTATATTCAAATTTTAACCCTTTCTATGGTTAATGGCTATTAAGTAGTTTTCTATCCACATTTTGTACTTTCATATTTTAAGTTCTAACTACAACTTCTTGAGAATTGGACAAGGTTGTTAAAGTATGACAATGATTAATTAAAAGAAAATGTAAAAACCAAAATTTATTGAGGTAAATATTTGGTGGTTAGGCTAACGGTGTTGGTTTACAATACTAATCATAGTTTTGTAACCATGCCTACTTCATTTTATTATTGAAGCCCAAAAGTTTAAATTCTCTAAGCCTGATTATAAATTCTTGTTGATTAATGAAATACCTTACCTTGACCCATGGAGGTTTCCCTAATAAATTGTTAGGGTTTTACCTATATATCTTTTGTATTGTCTATTATTTTGAATCATGTCATTATTTATTTTCTCATGTAAATGTTCTTTACAAACTTTGAAAACCAACAAGTGGTGTCAAAGTTATAGAGTCGAATCAAGTTGAATTCATTATTTTTTAGCATGTTTTGTGCAAAGGGAGTGACTCGAGAAACTAGAAAAAGTTGAATCCATGAGGAGAAAAAGAAGCCATCAAACATAAAATTCAAGGCTACATCATGTCAGGGCCAAATTGAAAAGTCAAATAACCTATAGGTAGAGAAGAACCATAGGAAAGAAGGGACCAAGTTGACATAGAGGAGGAAGCTAAGTCGTTATGAGATTCAAGCATTAAGGAGTCCAAGTTGCACTAAGATCAAGTTGTTAAGGTTTTAGTTTGTTTGACTGTATTTTTTGGGTCATCATACAAGGTAAAATCGAAATGGAGGAGAGTGATATTCACCAAAATGTTAAATAGATTATGTCATGAAAGTTGAGTCACTTAATCATAATGCAAAAGGATTATATATTGTTAGTAAAGTATTGGTCCCAATTTGTGAAAACCATAATATTGACAAGAGGAGGTCAAGTGGGACCAGGAGGAGTAACTTTGAAGGGGTAAAGTGTGTGTGTGTGTGTGAATTCAATTGATGAAAGCATATATAAAAAGAAAAAACTATTTTGATTTGGAATTTTTTATTTCAAAGTAAATATGATGGAGACCATAGTTTGTGATTTTTCAAGTTGATGATGATTATATATATATATATTCCAAAATTTTTAATTACATATTTAAAAAAGAAAAAAATGATTTGGAGGGAGATTATGTGTGTAGAGAATAATGGAAAATTTGATGAATACGAAATTTGAGGTTGAAAATTTTAATGATAAAAAAAATTTTGGATTATGGAAAACTAAAAATGCAAAAAAATTTAGTACAAAAATAAAGGTGTTAAATGGGAGGAGGAGAAAATTTACAGCCATGATTGATAAAGAGTGGGAGGATTTGGATGCCAGAACCCTAAACACTATTTGATTATGTCTTGTAGATGATGTTTTGTTTAAAAATATCAAAGAAGCAATAACAACGAACTTATGAAGTAAGATGGAAAGAATTTATATGATAAAGTCCTTAATGAATGAGATCCACCTGAAGAGGTAGTTATATAATCTAAAAATGAAAGAAGGTACAAAAATTGCAGATCATTTGAATGCGGTTAATATTTTTATTTTTCAATATAGTAGTATGGATGTTAAACTTGATGGTGAAGATAAGGCATTTAGACTGTTGTGTTCATTACATGAATTGTGGGATCATTTAATAACTACTATTAGCTTTAGTAGAATTGAGACTCTTAAATTTGATTATGTTGTGGGAGCATTGTTGTTTGAGGAGGTGAGGAGGAAATAAATTATTGAAACCTCCACACCAGAAGCAATGGCTAGAGGTCAGTACAAAGAAAGACGATAAAATTAAAGGGCACATCCAATCAAAGTCAAAATGAAAGAATAGAAAACTCAGATGTTGGTATTGTAACAAGACAAAGCATCTGAAAAAGGATTGTCAGAAGAGACATGAATCCAAGGAAAACTCCAAAAAGGAGGCAAATCATGTTGAATCAGGTTCATGTATAATTGATGAAGTAGCTTCTTAGTAATGTTCCTCAATACCATGAAGAATGATTTTTAGATTATAGTACTTCTCATCATATGTGTCCACAATAAAAATGGTTTTATTCATATGAATTCACTGATGGCCAAATTGTTCTTATGAGAAATAACATTTCTTATAGGATTGTTGAGGTTGGAGTGTCAAAATTAAAATCTTTGATGGTACTAGAAGAGCATTAACAAATGTTAGACTTGTGCCTGAACTAAAAAAGAGTATAATTTCTTTGGGAGATTTGAAATTTTGAGGTCATAAGTTTACAGGTCAAGGTGGAGCACTAAAGATGTCAAAGGGTGCTTTAGTGATTATGAAGGCTATTAAGTTGGGAAACATTTACAAGCTAGATAAAAGTAGTCAAATCAATGAAGAAATGGTAGCATATGAGGAGGCAATTGAATCCAATTGTTTATGGCATCAACGATTGGGTGACATGAGTGAGAAAGGATTACATGTACTAATAAATCTCAAATTACTTCCAAATTTAAAATCTCTAAATTTGAATTTCAACAAACATTGTATATTTGGAAAATAGTGTAGACAAAAGTTTAAGGTACGAAATGATGTTAGTAAAAGTATTGTTGATTATATCCATTCTAATGTTTGGGTGCCATCACCTAGAGTTTCTTTCAAAGAATTGTCATATTTTGTAATATTTATAGATAATTTCTCTAGAAAAATGTGTGTTTATGTTTTGAAAAGAAAGGCTCTTGTGTTTAACGCATTTAAACAATTTAGAGTTATGGTAGAAAAATAAAGCTACTAGAACATTGAAATGTTTTAAAATGAATAAGAGAGACGAGTTCAATTTTTTACAATTCTAAAGGTATTTCAAAGAAGCTAAGATCGTAAGACACATAACCATTATATATACTCCCCAACAAAATGGTGTAATAGAATGCATGAATAGGACTCTTTTAGAAAGAGAAAGAAACATGCTTAGTAATGATAATTTGTAATAAGAGTTATGGGAGAAAGAAGTCATTATTTCTTGTTATCTTGTAAATTGATCACCATTAATTGCAATAAATTATAAATCCCTTAAGAAGTATGGACATGTCATCCCTATGATTATTCAAATTTAAGCGTGTTTGTTTGTGAAGTTTACACACTTACTCCTAAGAATTAACATTCTAGGTTAGACCCTAGATGAAAGAAATATATCTTTGTTGGCTATGATGATGTAGCTAAGGGGTATATAGCGTGAGATCCTATTGCCCAAAAAATAATTATTATTAGAGTTTTGATATTTGATAAATCTTCTCTAATTAAATTAGGCAATGTAGAAGATGATTTGAAACAAGAACATGTACCATTACATCAAAAAAATTAGTTGGAGAATCAACGATCTACAAACACAAGGAAGAAATAAGCATATGATGATATATAAGTCATAATATTAAAGATATTCAAGAAAATATGAAAATTCCACAACCAACATCAAGAAGATCTACAGAGGAGAGAAATCCTCCTAAAAAGTATATTGATTTTACTTCCCCTGTTGCTTTGGGTACTAACAATGGGGAACCTTCTTGTTATCAAGAAGTAATAGATAATATCAATATGCCAAATTGAATGTGACAATGAAATAAGAAATGGATGCCTTGGCGAAAAACAAATATATGACCAAGTATAGTGTCCTAAAAATAGACAGGTTGTTCGATGTTAATGGGTCTACAAACTGAAGAAAGACATTAATGGTAGTGTTGAAGGATATAAATCCATACTAGTCACAAAAGGTTATTCTCAAATGGAAGGTATATATTTCCATTGAATCTTTCCACTAGTTGTTAATCTTGTATATGTTTGTATAGTATTGACACTAGTTGCTTTACTTGATTTGAAGTTAGAGTAATTAGATGTTGAAACAATAATCTTACATGGAGATTTAGATGAGGAAATATACATAGAATGATTAAAAGGTTTTCTGCAACATCGAAAAAAAAATAGTTTGCAACCTCAAAAAACATTGTATGGCTTGAAGGAATCACTCAGGCAATGGTACAATAAGATTATTTTTTTCGTGATGAGTGAGAATTATACCAAAAGTGAGTGCTTCCCATTTTTAATCTTTGTTCAGATTTATGTCCTAGTAGTAAGGAAGAAAAGGATTACATTCCTCATGTATCTTATGTTGATGTAGTAGGAATTGTGATGGGTGTGATGGTATGTACTAGACTAGATATTTTACATGTAATGGGCGTTGTTAGCAGGTGCATGAAAAATCCAGGGAAAGAACATTGGAATGCAGTGAAATGGGTGCTTTAGCATCTCAGAGGCACAAGTGATTCTGTATGTGGTTATGTTGATTCAAATTTTGTAGGTGATTTGGACAAGAAGAGGTCTATTTTAGGTTATGTATTTACTCTTGTAGGAGATTGATTTTGCATGTGGTTATGTTGATTCAAATTTTGTAGGTGATTTGGACAAGAAGAGGTCTGTTTTAGGTTATGTATTTACTCTTGTAGGAGGATCCATTAGCTAGTTGTCAAAGCTTCAAGAAACTATTTCTTAACAACTATAGAGGTAGAATATATCATTGCCTTAGATGCTTGGAAAGAGCCAATTTAGTTGGAGGATCCTACCAAAGCTTCAAGAAACTATTTCTTAACAACTATAGAGGTAAAATATATCGTTGCCTCACATGCTTGGAAAGAGCCAATTTGGTTGAAGGGTCTTCTAAGTGAGCTTGGAAAACAATACAAATGTATTATGTGATAGTCATAGTGCTATTCATTTGGCTACAAATCCAGCGTATTATAACAAAACTAAACATATTGATATTAAGTACCATTTTGTAACACAAATCGTTGATGGAGGTGTAGTAGATCTTAAAAAGGTCCACACTAAAGAAAATTGTGTAGACATGTTTACAAAGCCAATGTTGTTAGAGAAGATGTGATGGTGTTTGGCTTCTCTTGACTTGTAGTAAAGGTGATAAATGAGCTTGGCAAGGTATTAGGTAAATTGTTTCAAAGGTGGAGAAAGGTGGAGATCGTGAAAATAAGACAACAATTAATTAAAAAAATTATAAATCCCTCCTAATTAATAAAATACCTTACCTTGCCCGTGGAGATTCACTAATAAACTACCAAAATTTCAATCAGTTAAATATTATATGTTATTCTAAAATTCTTTATAGAAACTCAAAACCAACAAAATTAGGATTCAAACCCATAATCAAAGCCCTGCCAGCACAATGCTCCATGATAGAACTACACGGCATTTTTACAAAGACACCCTTAAAAAGTTCATTGTAGCCATGTAAATTGCAATCTTCAAAAAATATTATTTTCGCTGCAATTTGAATGTATAGGAAATAGAACCTATTTTTATGGAATAATAACCAAACTAAAAAAACTAAAGGCAACTCGGTCATCCTCTGGCCTCTTTTAATAAAAGGAGTTCAAAAAGTTCTGTGTACTCAACTCTACTAATCCATCCTTTTTGCATGAGGAATCCTTTCTGTTCTCAAGAAATTTCAAAGATTACACTGCCCACAGCAACAATAACATGTTGGACAAGCTAGTAGCCATGGAGCTCCAGTGACTCCAATGGAGACTTTTTTACGCCTAAAGACGATATCCAGCACATAGTACGCAATGCGTTCCCAGAGCATTCAAATTGCAGGCCATCTCTTACAGTTATAACCGTATTGTGTCTATTTATCTCCTCTTCTTTTATATCTACACATTCATTTCACTTTTGTATACTGGCCCAAACGCATATAAACCTGGGTCTGATATGCACTTAGAGACTGCAAATGTCATTCATAGGATTTGCAATCTGTGCAGACTAAATCTCTGTCAGGTAAAATACACCAAAAACTATAACCAGAAAAGAGCCAAGACACCCAAAATTTATGTCCAGAGAAGAACCAAAAGGCAGAAGAGTTGGACCACGGGATTTGGATAAACTGGAAATATACATTTGGAATTTGCAAAGCTGCACATTGGGCCCAGTATCCATATTCCATGCACCTAATGCATTGATTTGATTAAATGCACCCTTGGTGGGAGCAGGGGGCTTGGGGCAGTGGGCACAACTCAAACTGTAGAATGCACCACCATTTTGTTCATGCAACTATCCAGGGAATCTACTTAGCTTGATGGGTATTTGTTTTTCAAATCAAAGAGGTTTTAAGAGGTTTTAGCTACTCCAACTAGTACACCTGTGGTTCGTAAGCCTAAAGCATGGAATTCAAAGCATCTAAAATCAGCCAGAAATCACACCATCATCAAACACTATAACAAAACCAAACTCAGGAAAATAAAATTACAACTTGATATGAAGAAGAAGAAGAATAACCAGGATGAGTATTACCAACAGTTGCAGAGTCATATGTAGAGGGAACACCAGGCAAGGACGGCACCCGCATAGACCCCGTAATCACAGTGTTATCCATGCCATCGCCAACAAATATGAGATTAGTCTTATTGGGAGGAATCCTAACGATCTCCTCATAAACCCCAGCCTTGATACGTATCACGAATCTCCGCTCGGAATAATCCGGTGCACTATTCACCGCTTGTTGAATGCTCATGGAGGATTTATCCTTGGAAACAGTAACGTTGGGAACCAATTCATTTATCTCTGATACACCCAAAATTTTATTATAACGATGGGAAAGATCTGCAGTGCTAGATGAGTTATTGGATGGTCTCTCCGTTTTGGGAGGCCTCCATATGACCATATTCTTACCGTATGTATCCAGAGCATCGACCATGCTGAGAGCATTACTAGTGAAGTTCATAACTATAACGAGTTCTTGCATGGATCTTCCCACTGCCTGGGTAGTATTAACATATTTGAGGGCCGAATTGCAGTCACTCTGATGACTCAGCGCTGCGCTCATCCAGATCTTGACGTCTTTAATATTCCTTGGGTTCAGCTGCCGAGTCCTGCTCTTGGCAATATATCTTATGGCACCCTCCAGGAACTCCAGGCAGTCCTTAACGGTACCCGTGAAGTTCGACCTTTCATCCGAAGTAGTCAGTAGCTGTTTAGTATGAAGATAACTTTGTGTGGTTCGGTCCGATGAGAGAACCATGGCTGCACCAATAATTTCCTCTGGCCCTGCATTTTCACTAATATTAGAATTGGCCCGCAGAGATGACATGCATAGGTCCGGGTACTGTGATGCCTGGCACGCTAATTCTATGCTGTGGCTCGTGGAAGACTTTTGAACTAAGTCTGAGAGATAATTGGCTGAGGAGAGTTGAGCGGAGAGCGTGAGGAGGAGGATTGTGATTAAGAGAAGCGAAGCCACGATATTAATTCTGAGTAACATTGTAAACCCCCTCATCTTTTTTTCATCTAGCCTTATATAGTTCTCATGAATGGGTTATATGTAGAATGAGAGCCTGGGCAAATATATGAAATATGAATCTACTGTCATATTCGCAGCACACAGTTGAGTGAAGCGTTCGAATGGTGCTTGACTCCGAAGAATAAGCAAGGTGTATGGAGGCGGGCAGATCATCACGGGAGATATAATTCGCAGCACAGGGTTGAGTGAAGCGCTCGGATGGTGCTTGACTCCGAAGAATAAGCAAGGTGTATGGAGGCGTGCAGATCATCAGCGGAGATATAATTACAAGATACTAAAATACTGAATCTGTCAGTTAAAAAGCAAGCAGTTCATTCATTATTTTCTTTCTTAAATTTGGGTAACACTGAAAATACGGAATCTTTCGCTGCAAGAAATATTTACTTCCTTATTATTATGTATTATTATCTTTTTAAGGTAGGGATATATAATAAGCAAAGATATTAATAATAATTTAAGATTTTTTAATTACAAATAATCAGTACCTGGATTGGGTGGGGAAGGGTGGGGAGGGAATGAGGCGCCACCATTCTATGCAATCACTAAGCATGACATGTCTTAGTACTAAGATCATCTTTGCGATATGTGGAAGGTAACCAAATAATCTTTGGACGTGAGAGGGGTTCCGACTTGGGTGGGGAAGGGTGGGGAGGGAATGAGGCGCCACCATTCTATGCAATCACTAAGCATGACATGTCTTAGTACTAAGATCATCTTTGCGATATGTGGAAGGTAACCAAATAATCTTTGGACGTGAGAGGGGTTCCGACTTAGGCTGGTGTGGAGAATGTTAATATTGTTCGGACAAGGGGTAGGGGAAGTGAAGGTTGTCAATCCCCACCACCATTCTCAAAGCATTGCAACAAGCTCATTTGTCTTTTCGTCTAGCTCCATTATCAAAGCATCACAATAAGCTTATCAAAGCATCACAATAAGTTTAGCCAGGGATGTAATTTGATTGGCAAATTTCTTATCACAAGGTGATTTTCTCTTCAAATACACTAGAAAAATTCTTTGTTTATCATCATTTTTTTGTTAAAATGATCAAATGGGTACTAGAGTTGCAAAAACCATCAAATTTGATAAGTGTTTCATATTTGAAATTCCTACCCTAAACTTAATTGTCTTTTCATCTAGCTTTATAACATTTACGGGTTATTTTGTCTTAGAATAATGAAGTTGTTGTGGTTTCCATCTTCAACATTGTTGTTTTCCCTTTTGTTGGTTCATAGCTCTCCATCTTGGTGGCATGCTCTCTTTCTCTCACCTCACAATGAGCAAGGGAGAGCACATTCACCCTCTATCCATTATTTTCATCTCACTGTCTCTACACAAGTTATCTTTCTAGCATCTAAGGCACAAGCATCAATTATATCCAACATTTTGGTATCTTGTGCAGCCACCGATGGTCAGGGAAAGGACCCAATACTCCAAGGTAGTAGTAGCAAAGGATGTTAGGGAAGTTCATGAGCTTGTTTATGAGCAGAAATTTTTGTGAGGGCATATGCAGAGAAAATTCTAGAGATTGTGTGCAAGGAACTAAGGGAGTTCAAGGAAATGGTAGTTGTGAGAAATTTTTGTGAGGGCATATACAAAGAAAATTCTAGAGATTGTGTGCAAGGACCTAAGGGAGTTCAAGGAAATGGTAGTTGTAAGAAATTTTTGTGAGGGCATATGTAGAGAAAATTCTAGAGATTGTGTGCAAGGAACTAAGGGAGTTCAAGGAAATGGTAGTTGTAGACTGAGCATGCACTACAAAATCAAGGTTTTGGCAAACATTTTATATTGGGTCCCTAACCCATGGAAAATAATCGGAAGGAAAAATCAATATATTCTTACCACATAGCTCTATTAGAAGCTCAAAATGTTGTTGGGAAAGATTATCATGAAGATAAATGAGGCTAAAGAGGAGATACTTCTCATGCTAGATAAGGTGGTCATGAACTAGAAGGAGATAGGGATTCACCTCAAGCACATTGAAGAGCAGTTGCTTCAAGGTCTAGGACTAAGTAGCAACTGCAAGGAACACCTCTGCCTCATTGAGGTGAATATCTTGAATTCTCCTTAGTTTTTATGCATTTTCTTACTCAATGTTTTTGGTTCTCTAGCTCAACTAAGCATAGAAGTTCTAAATAGAGAGGCATGCCTATCACACTCTTCCTAAACATGCCTCAAATTAGTTTATTCTTGGTTTTATCTTGTATACAATTTTTTTTTTTGTATTACTCAATTTCAAACTTAAAGTTGGTTTTGGAACATATGCTCTATTATTCTATCAATGATAGAACACAAACCAACACAACTTGCACTCTCAATTTCCTTATGATATAATAAAATATTATATTTAAAATGTTTAGAAATAAATAATAATAATCCTAATAATCTAATTTTTAGATCATAATCAAAGGCAAGCTAGATATCAATTGATATTTATGTTATTATATTAAATATAAATATAGTGTATAAACTATGAAATTTGTTAAATAAGTAATTCAATTTTACTCATTATAATATTTTTAAATATAGAATAAGAATTTTATATTAAAAAAATTAATGGAAAAAAATGTAAAGCTAAAAATAAGTTGTTATTGTTAAAATGAAGAGAAAGGAAAAATAGTCTTTGAACGTTTATAACCTTAGGAGATGCTTATGGAATATTAATAACAAATATATTCATGATTATCATGATGATTAATAGCGTTTACTAATTTTGGATATGTTTTATAGGACCTTAAAAAGGGCTTGACAGTTAGAATTGACTATATCAATATTTAGGAAACCACTTGGTTAGAGTCTCAAATTAGACTCTTTTTTTGTTTGGGCTAGTGGTTTTGACTGGTTTAAATTGGGTCTAATTATCCATAATGGAAGTTGCTCCAATAGATGGAGACTAGGAAGATGTAAAGGCTAGAGGGAAATGACGAAAGTGGATTGATAAAACTTAATGAAAACAATAAACTAAACTATATCATATCCTAATTAACCCGGGTGCTAATATACATATGTGAAAAAAAATGACAACTTATAACTAAAGATATAGATCTTGAAGCTATATCGTTAATTTAAAGAAATTCAAAGATTAAATAAATAATTCAATTA
The DNA here is from genome assembly GCA_000404065.3 of Pinus taeda. NCBI lineage: Eukaryota > Viridiplantae > Streptophyta > Pinopsida > Pinales > Pinaceae > Pinus > Pinus taeda. The sequence continues at coordinate 240,777 of APFE031608095.1, forward strand.
AATAGTTAATTGAATTAATTCATAAGAACATTCACATATGATTTTGTTTCACTAATAATCGGCATATAATAATATATCAAAAGTGACAATATTTCAGTCAATCAATCATAAAATCAATAATAATACGTGAGAAAAAATTCCAATTATGAATTGAAGGAAAACAACGTTAATAAAAGTACCAATTTTGTCTTACTCCTTTGAAACATGGAATCCACCAGTGGTTTAAAGCTTATATTAAAGAAATACCAAAGTAAAAAAGTGTAACAAGGTTTTTCTTGCAAAAAGTGAGAACCCTTAATCATGGTACTGAGAATGATTTAAATAGTTTTCAAACAAAAAGAGAGAACAATTATATCTCTAAAATTATCTCAACTAAAACAAAAACAAACTTGAATAAAATAGACATGTTGTTACAATTTTAAAATTGAAATGAAATATTCAACTTGGAAGAACCATTGTTGATGCGAAGCCAGTTGGTGCTTACCATTGTTGATAGACTTCTAGAAGATGAACTAGCTTGGGAGCTGAGCGAGGTATAATGCTCACTTGACAACTATATACTTGATCTTGCAAAGATGGTAATAACTGAGTCGCCTGTTAAATAATGACCTTGGTTACTTGAAGGTAACCAAGAGATTCAATGGGGATTTCTCACATTGACCCAAAATTTACCTTTGATAGATGTTCAATCCTTTCACGAAACTTTATTTTGTCATTTTTCCATTTTTCTTTTAGTACTTCTGCCTCTGGAATATTTTCTTCTTAATCAACTCATAATATTCTAGCATTTTTTAATGGTTGAATGATTGATTGGGCAATAGAATTAGAAAATCTCTCAACATATTTTACCAATTCTTTGACCAAGTGTATGTTGGACTCCCAAACATGAAGAACTTTGGATTTCTACATTTCATCAATTCTGGGCAAGTTTGGAAAGAACCTTTTTGGATCCTCTTTCCATGCCAAAATCTCATTAACCTTGCACTTGGATTCATCATGCTAACTTTCCATATCAAGCAAATCATCCTGAAAAGAATTTACCAGTTTTTCTTGAGCAAGTATTGTGCTTAATTGATTATAAAAAAATTGTTGCTCATGTCGAAGTTAGTGATTCAAGTCATGAGCTTCATGCTTGAATATAACAAGCTCTAAAACATTTTATTTAGACTTCTTTAACTTCTCTCATAATCCACTTACCATATCATCCTTCTATTTGATTTCAGACTCATATGACCTGGGAAATCTGAGTTTTCATTTGAGTTTCTGCCTGTGAAGAGCATTTTTCTAGTTGTTTTATCCTTTCATCCCTTTTCCTGATAAATTCCCTCACTTTAGTTTATTTATCCATACTATTAATAATATAAGCCCCTACATACTGGGCCAATACATTGAATTCCTCATTAGGTGTTGTTGATGTACCTTTCCAAACTACCTCTAATGGAGTTGGTGATGAAGTGTTAGTTGTTGTCAAGACCTGTATCTTGACCACCTTCCTCTTTTTACTACTCTTTTTTAGAATGGCCTAGTGCCTAGTGATATAAAATACCTCTATAGGCGGTATTTCTTCAATGTCCAATTGAATAATAGTGGTAGGAGATGATGGAATCATCTCTACACAAGGCAAAACACTAATAAGTGTTTTAGTAATAACACCTAATTTTGCAAGAATAGTCTTAGAGGCATTAGGGGAAGCATCAACTGAATTTTGTTCAGCTAAAACCATAACACTTGTTTCAGGCATTGTTACCTCTTTCATCGGTTTAACAGGACCTGAAGTAATCTCTTCAACTATTTTCCAATCCTTGATAATATCATTAATTATTGGATTTTTTGAAGTAGTAGTAGTTTTATTCTAAGACTCAATATAATTAACTTGAAATGATGTAATGTTGCTTGAGGAGTATCTTATTGTGTTGAAGAACTTTCATCCTTTATTGATATTCCCTCTTCTAGTAGTTCCAAAAAATTTAGTGGCAAGAAGCACCTTCTTGTGTCTCTGTAGACTAGAAAATGTTGATAGTTTTTCAGAGGCAATTTCTTAGTGTTATTACAGATAGATAAATAAGAAGAAGCCCCACAAGAAAGGTCATCATAAGGATTAGTCTCTGTAACAACCCTAGTCAAAATTCATGTAAAAAAATATAAGACCAAGGTCATGGGACACATATTCCAAGCTGAATGGTGGGAAAAACATCCTAGTGGGGTGTCAGTTCAGTTTATTAGTGGCTAAGGAAATTCAAGGCAAAGGAAATGGAAAATTCTTTGGAAAGGCAAGAGGCATTATTTGGCATTTATTTATGAAAATAAAGGAAATTAGGATAAAAAAAGGTGAAAGGTCACAGGTTTCACGTGAGGAGGAAAATGAAGGAAAATAATGGAAAATTGAAGAAATTAAATGCCTCATTAATAAAAGGGCTTCTGAGGATCAGTTGGCAAGATTTTGACAGGTTTTGGTGGATCTCTCTTCTATTCTCTCTCTCTCTCTCATACTCTTGGACACTTTGAGTTTCTTGGAGAACTTTTGGAGGAGTGTGGCATACTTGGAATGTGGAGCAAGAAGGCAAAGGCAAAGAAGGAAATTGCAAGAGGACATCAGGATTAGGAGCTACAACGGGGTTTTCTTGTAGGTACCGAGTTGCATGTATGACTTTCTTACTAGTTTTGGCATACATGGCATATGCATGTGGTTATTTGGTTATGATCTGTTATTGACATGGATGATTACCTAGATTGAAAATGGATTTTTCCTAGCCTTTTCATTTCTTGGATAGCCATGGTGTTGTGGGGTTTACTTTTATTTTCTGGTTGGTTCTCATGTTCCTTTGGTTGTGGGTTGAGTTACTAGTTCATGTATGCCTTGGTTGGACAAACGCTCTGGAAGCCCTAGAACAACTTGGGTTGAGTTACTAGTCCCAGAAGCCTTGGCTGGAAAAACTCTCTAGAAGCCCTTGGTGGGTTGAGTTGCTAGTATTGTAAGCCCTGGTTGGACAAATGCTCTGGAAGCACGACGAAAACTGTGGGTTGAGTTACTAGTCCTAGAATCCCTGGTTGGAACAAATCATCTAGAGCCTCGGAAACCTTCGGTAAAGACCGATCTAGTGATAGTTAGTGATTTCTAACCATGAGCTGGAATCAATGGTTGAGGGTTGAGGTGGTTTTGCCTCTAGAAACCCTAGTTTGGTTTTAGTTTCTTTATTACATGAGATCCCACATTCATGCTTGGAATATGGCACAAGGGTGACTGCTTGAAAGAGAGTTTTGGTTCAGCCTAGTCTATGGTTGGGTGGTTCATGGAAGTCCCAGACCTGGTTGCATTTTTCATATGTTAATAATGACTTCTTTCTTCTTATATATGATGGTAACTATACTGGTTTGTATGTGGTTTTTATGGTTGTTATATCCTTTTTATTTCTTTTGGTTATATGTTGGTTATGAGCTTGTTTTATGATTGTGATGATGTATGGCTCACATCATGTTTTGATTTTTAGATTAATGAACAATGAATAGGTGACCTATTATATGATAATGCAGCTAATGTGAGAAGGCATCAATGCTTCTTAGTGATTCGCAGATAAGTATGAGACCCATATGCTCAAATATGTTATTATGACATGTAGATTTCATATTTGTGATATGTTTGACGAAATGACTGTCATGGTTGGGCTTGGTTTGGGCAATTCCTTGATCAAGTTTTGTGTTACATGGTTTCTCTTTGTGTCATTTATTGTTGCGGAATTTCTCATCAAGTTATGGGCAATGGTTTGGATACTAGCCCTAAAAAAGTGGCTTAAATCTCGTAATCTCTAGCATAGAACCGGCTAAGAAAGACTGCAGAATTTCCCTTGTAGACATTGTGGGAGCAACTGGAGGGTCCTAGTCACATGCATTCCCATGCCATGGGAGCGACTAGGGGTTTAATTCATTGAAAGGCTAGATTAACTCAAGGGTTGGGCACCTAGAGTGGTGGATTAGCTCTTGGGGGTCTTGCAATGTTTGAGGGAGGTCTGTAAAGTGTTGGTTCATTTGTTCCACTTCCTTAACTGCACTTAGGGAGGTGAATCATATTATAGTAACCCTTCATCACATATTTACCCTAGTGGATCAGTAAGGTTGGGTAAGTGTGGGAGGAGGGTGTTACAGAGTGGTATCAGAGCCAGGTTCACCCCTTCAACTGGATGGGAAGAATGTGTTTGTCATGCATACATGTAGGTTGTATATGTGCTTGTTATGTATGCATGGTAGTAGTCATTTTTACAGTTGTGTTTCCATGTAGGAGTTGATAATGTTTTTTTTGGGATGTGTTTGTCATGAATGCATGTTAGTTGTAGATGCACTTGTTATGCATCTCAGTGTCTATATGTTGTTATGCATGCATTGTCATGGTTATGGTTATGCGTTTACAGTAGGTTGGACATGCATCATAAGGTCATTGTATGAAATTAGGTCATCATGATGTCATTGGTATGTTATGATGCCAATGTGTTGGCTGAGATAAAGCAGGAGATGTAGATCATCGAGCGAGATTAGAGCACTAGACCTCGGGGTAAGAGTGGATCGTTGTACAGATTTGTATGTTGACATGTAGGTATGTTAATTAATGTATTGTTATATGAATTAGGGTTGTATACATGTTTTTCATTCTATTTTTGTTTTTTTATATGCGTGATAGATGCTAGTGAATGAGTGTGGTCATATTCATGTTCACGAGATAGTCATGCATGGTAGTTAACTGGTTTTTATATGCATTGTGGTCATATGCATGAAGGTTATGGTCATTACAACTAAGATCATGATGTTATATGTATCATGCTAATTTGGATTGGCCTATGTATATGGTTAGGTTTATGAAATTTAGGTATGAGTCAACATATTTGTGATATTGTGTTGTACTAATCTAGAATGATTGTGCATAGGTGATTTTTATGCATTAATGACAATTGTTTATGAGTTTATGATGTGAACATGTTAGCCAGTTACTGTTATGGATATCATGACCTTATTTATGTTTGAGTTGATATGTTTTGAAGTTATATCACGCTAATCTAGATTGGTTGTGTAGATGTGATAGTTTCCCCTCGGATATATTAGGGTATGAATTTTCTTATGTCGTCTACTTGGTGTTTGAATTTTTTATTATGTCATCTATTTTGTGTTTGGGTGTTTGGTGTCTATTATGTCTTCTATATGTTATTTGAATGTTTGATTAATTGCATGATATGAGTATGTGTCTATAAGATTGCGTGAAGAAATGGTCTAGTTTTAAGATGGTTGTACTAATACATATGTGTGAGATAGCTGATATGTACTTGAATGTACGTAGGTGATAGTTGTAGCATTATATATTATGACTGATGAATGTGAGTTGATTGTTGAGTATGACATGGTTGTTAGTCTTGGTAAAGGTTGAATTCAAATTCATAGACATGATGCCTTGATTTGTGGAACATGTGATTGACATGTGCAAATAGTTGAAGGAAACATGCTTGGTATTAGCGTGACAAGGTAACAATTGATATGTTTACATAGCTAACAGTTGGGTGATGCAATAGTACATAGTAAGACTCGATTGCAGCAAGGTAAAGATAAAAGAAAGAAATCGGGTGAGAATTCCTTTGGCTATGTTTGGAAACTGTAATTCCAAATAAATGAATGCTTTGAATACAAGAAGTCTTATAAACCTTGATTTTGCCTGATATTGCGTAGATATGTGCTATATTTATGAACATGTACTTGACATGTATGATAGTTGGTTTAGAGTTATGGCAGGATTCATCAAGGAATTTGAGCCCCTTGAGAGATGATAGATATACATGTTCAGTTATGAGGCAGTGTGCTTGGCACAACAAGGTAAGTTAACTCGTATATTGTTATATTTATTTACACACTAACAATTATGTGTTTATGGCAATATGGTGCAGTGAATTGCATATAAAAATATATTTCTATGAAATCTTGAAGAAGTCCCGGGTTGAGCTTTCCCTTGGAAGCATTGGAAACCCATGGGGTTGAGTCATGATGTTTGTTACTAATTTTGTGCTTTTGGTGTTTTGTCATTTGTTGCACTTGACTGTGGCTTTGTTTATGTCTAGAGTATGTCCATACCACTTTGTTTGTGTTGTTGTATTGTTATAGGTTTTCATGGCTTTCTTTTGCTTTATTTCTTGTTCTTGCCTTTTTATGTTGAGGGTCTTGGGAATTGGTTTGCAAAAGAGGAAAGTTGATGGAGCTTGGGAAAATTTGAATGAAACCTAATAGGTAATGTAAGACTCAAATAAAGTTGGTGAATATATAAGGGCAACTGAAGGTAAGAGTATGATAGTCAGTTGGATTGGTTGGGTCCCTTAGGATAAATGGATAATGGAAAGATAGTCATGAGAAAGGTAGCAAGGAAGGTGAAGTAAATGGATCTGAGGTGTCAAATGCCTTGGCTATGTTGGGAACTATTGTTCTCAATGTTTTGCATGATGTGCATAGATAAAGGGAGTTCTCTTAACCTAAACCTTATGATATTTAGTAAGAGTGTTGTGACTATGATTATGTTTATGTTTATATATGAATATATATGTATGTATGTATGTGTGTGTATGGTTGTCATTGATTGGAGAGGGTCATTAGGATTGTTTGTGCTAGTGTTCACACGTTTATATTATATATATATATATATAGTATATATATATAATATATATGCCATTGTCTAACTGGGTGGTTAGGGATCATGATTGTTTTAAATGTCATTGTTTATATGTATATATCTATGTATGTATGTCATTGTCTGACAAGGTCATCAGGGATCAATCTTGTGGAGGAATGATTGCTTACACATGTGAATGACATGAACAGGTTCCTGGTTTATGAGGAATCAAGTGGGAAGAGTAACCCTATAAACTATACAAGTTCACTATCATGTGGACATGAATTGATATTATATTATTTTACTATGCCTATGTTTATGTTATGGACAGGTAATGTTGAGGGATACATTAGAAAAATGAAAGCAGTGTGATTTGCGACATGCTGGGACAAGCATGGGTAGTGGAAAGACACTAGAAGTAAGGTTTCTTAGTAGAGTTAGTGTGTGGTCTCTGGATGTGCAATGTTACTGCTGTGTATATTGTATATTCAGTTCTTGTACCTATGGTGTTGAGTGCGAATCCTATATATAGTTTTGCGTGCATATTGTATATGTAGTGTTGGGTATAAATGGTATTGCGTACATAGTGGCTATGAAGTGTTGTGTACATATTGTACTGTGCGCATGTTGGATATGCAGTGTTGTGTGCATATGGTGCTATGTGCATGTTGGATATGTGGTGTTTTGTACATATGGTCCTATGTACATGTTGTATATGCAATGTTATGTACATATCTTTTTGTGTACATGTTGTACGTATGGTGTTGTGTGCATGATTGTACAAGTGGTGTTGAGTGCATATGGAACTATGTACATGTTATACATGTGAAGTTGTGTGCAGGTGGTGCTATGTACATGTTGTGCATGTTGTGTTGTGTACATGTAGTGTCATGTACATGTCATGCATGTGGTGTTGTGTACATGTGGTATTGTGTACACATTATAGAAGTGGTGCAGTATACGTGTGGCATTGTGTACATGTTATGCAGGTGGTGTCATGTACATGTGATGTTGTACACACATTATGTAGGTGGTGATGTGTACAAGTGGTATTATGTATATGTTGTACATATGGTACTAGTGTACATGTGGTATTGTGTACATGTGGTATTGTGTACATGTCATACATGATGTGTTTCATGCATGTGGAACTATATATGTGCATTACATAGTTGTGGTATTGTGACATGTGTATTCGTTATGTTGAACTTTTTGTATGTATATGCATTGTGTTGTACATTGGGTGTAGGTGTATGTATTGTGTTGTGTTGTACACTGGATGTAGGTGTATGTGTAATATTGTATGTCGAGTGTAGGTGTATATGTTATATGTCAGGTGTAGGTGCATGTATTGTATGGTGTTGTATGTTGTGTTTGATTGTATGTGCGCGATGCACACTATGTGTATGTGTACATGTTTGAAGAAAAAGGCATTGGGCGTGGAAATCAAACCAGTGTGTGTATGAAAAGGACAAAGGTAGAGGAAAAGAACCTATTAAAGGATAAGTATCAATATCTTATTTCAATTTTATTATGCATGTGATCTATGATTATGATTTATGATGGTTAAATGTGATCTATGATTTTAGTTATGATGATTGCATGGGATTCATGATTTTGATCTATAATGGTTGTGTTTTGAGCTAACCATATGTGATATGTTTATACATGATGATTTTATCAAACAACTAGTCTGACTTGTTGTGACAGGAATTGAAGAAAATTGCAAGTGTACCTTATTGATGGGTTGCCGATGAGGTATGATGTGAATTTATTTCAATATATTTTGAGCTTAATGGAAATTATATGCATGGTACAATAAAGCATGAAATGATCGGTTGGGTAGTTGAAATTGATTGCAAGTGTTAGTAGCAATAACAAAAGAAATTGGAAAATGCAACAGTATGTCAGTAAAGCACTTCAGGAGCAGGGACGTTGTGGGATACTGGTACCCAATAGTGTCCACTAATTTCCATGAGCATTCTATAACCGGTATGATGGTTTTAAGGCAAGGATATGCCTTGGTTTTTGGACCTTCCAGTGTGAGGAAACCTTGCCAAGGGATGGAATGCCCAGGATGGGGATGCCAACAAAACTTGGAAAGTCTATGACTACACGGAAGGGGGTGACCAGATTTCCGGAGGGACTATGTAGTAGAGAAGGGAAGGCCTAGGATGGAGTTTTTCTGTCATTAGCATTGCTAGATGGAATCAGATGCACATTGGGAGTGTGCCTTGGAACAATGAGCCATTAATTGCTCACTGAGAGTACAGGTGGCACAAGATTGTACCATTGGACATTGGATGAAACTTTGACTCTGGCATTGGGTTATACACTTGCTGGGAAGGAGCTGAATCCTAGTATTACTTTGAGGGTGGATGTGTGAGCCTCTAGAGTCCCTTGTTGTTGATACAGGCATGTGTATATGTGTATATTATTATAAATACTGTATCGAGCTAGATTTATAAATCTCCATAGACAATACGGTTATTTGTTGGTTGAAGAAAATGTGCATATGTATATGCGATTATTGTAAATACTATAATAAACTATGTTATAAAGCTCCAATACGCGGTATGTTGTTTTGTTTTCAGCAGTGAACATTGTAAATATGACAACGAGCTAAGTTATAAAGATCCATAGGCAGTATGTTTTGATTTTTAGTATTCTTGTTTGTTGTAGGTGTTATTGAACACCCAGAACAATGTTTTCCCATGGGGGAGGGTTCTGTAACAGCCCTAGTCAAAATTCATGTAAAATAATATAAGACCAAGGTCATGGGAGACATATTCCAAGTTCAATGGTGGGAAAAACATCCTAGTGGGGTGTTACTGTGGTTTTTTAATGGCTAAGGAAATGGAAAAGGCTTTGGAGAGGAAAGAGACATTATAGACATTTATTTATTAAAATAATGGAAATTAGAAGAAAATGAAGGTGAAATTTCACAAGTTGCATGTGAGGTGAAAATGAAGAAAAATAATAGAAAATTGAAGAAATTATAGGCCTCATTAATAAAACGTCTTCTAAGGATCAATTGGAAATATTTTGACAGGTTTTGGGGGAGCTCTCTTCTATTCTCTCTCTCTCACTCTCTCTCTCTCTCTCTCTCACTCATACTCTTAGACAGTTAGAGTTTCTTGGAGCACTCTTGGAGGAGTGTAGCATACTTGGAATTTGGAGCAAGAATTCAAAGGAAAAGCTAGAAAACATAAGAGGACATCGGGATCATCAGCTACAACAAGTTTTGTTTTCAGGTAACGAGTTGCATGTATGATTTCCTTGATAGTTTTGGCATGCATGGCATATGCATGTGATTATTTGGTTATGATCTGTCATTTGCATGGAGGATTGCCTAGATTGACAATGGTTCTTTCCTAGTCTTTCTATTTCCTGGATAGCCATGGTGTTGTGGGTTTTACTTTTGTTTTCTAGTTGGTTCTCAAGTTCCTTTGGATGTTGGTTGAGTTACAAGATTCTGGAAGCATTGGTTGGACAAACGCTCTAGAAACCTTGTAACAACTTAGGTTGAGTTACTAGTCCTAGAAGCCTTGGCTAGAAAAACACTCTGAAATCCCTTGGTGGGTTCAACTGGAAGCGCTGGTTGGACAAACACTCTTGTATCCCGATGATAGTCGTGGGTTGCATTACTAGTCTTGGAAGCCTTGGTTGGAACAAACACTCTAGAGCCTTGGACAACTTAGATAAAGACCAGTCTAGTGATAGTTAGTGATTTTCGGCCATGAGGTGGAATCATTGGTTGAGGGTTGAGGTGGATTGCCCTCTTGAAGCCTTGGTTTTCTTTTAGCTATTTTATTCCACAAGATACCACATTCATGCTTGGAATATGGCATAAGAGTGCCTGGCTGAAAGAGAGATTTGGTTCAGCCTAGTCTATGGTTGGGTGGTTCATGGAAGTCCCAGACTTGGTTGCGTTTCTCATATGTTAATAATAACTTCTTTCTTCCTATACATAATGGGTAAATATACTTTTTTTCTATGTGGTTTTTATGGCTATTATATCCTTGTTATTTCTTTTGGTTATATGTTGGTTATGAGCATGTTTTATGATAGTGACGATGTAAGGATCTCATAATGTTTTGATTTTAAAATGAATGAACAATGAATATGTGACCTAATAGATGATAATTCAGCTAATGTGAGAAGGCATAAATACTTCTTAGTGATTCTTAGATAAGTATAAGATACATATGCTCATATATGTTATTATGAGCTTTAGATTTCATATTTGTGATATGTTTGACGAAATGACTATCATGGTTGGATTTGGTTAGGTCAATTCCTTGATCAATTTTTGTGTTATATTCAAGTTCCATTCAGTTTTCAAAAAGTGGCTTAAATCTCACATTCTATGGCATAGAACTAGTTGAAAAAGACTGCAGTCTTTCCTTTACAGGTATTATGGGAGCGACTAGAGGGTCCTAGTCACATGCATGTCCATGTCATTGGAGAGAAGGGTGCTTTAACTCATTGAATGTTTAGGTTAACTTAGGGGTTGGCCACCGCGTGGGCACCTAGAGTGGTGGATTAGCTCTTATGGGTCCTGTAACACTTGAGGGAGGTCTTTAATGTGTTGGTTTGTTGGTTCAACTCCCTTAACTGCACTTACGGAGTTGAATCATATCATAGTAACCCTTCGTCGCATATTTACCCTGATGGATCGCTAAGCTTGGGTAAGTGTGGGAGGAGGGTGTTATAGAGTGGTATGAGAGTCAGGTTCACCCCTTGAATGGATGGGTAGAATGTGTTTGTCATGCATGCACTTAGGTTGTATATGTGCTTGTTATGTATGCATGGTAGTATTCATTGTGTTAGGTCCCTATAATACTAGTATAACCCCTTATTTTTATTGTTGTGCCCATGTAGTCCCCATATTGTTATTATTGTACCCCATGGAAGCCCATTATTTTTATTTTTGTGCCCTTACATTATTATTTTTATGTAGGCTCTGATTATATTGTGACCCCTTAGACTCCTATATATAGAAATGAGCCTTTGTCATTTGAATCATCCAATAGTTTTTCATTTATGTCATGTAAATTAGGTTTCCCCGTCAAAGAGGTTATTTTTCAAGTTGTTGATCTATATTTTCTTCATTTTTCTAAGCTGGTTGCATAACATTTGGTATCAGAGCTTTGGATTCTAGGATTTCACTTTTTAAAATAGGCTATCTTGGCATTTTCACTATGATTTTTTTATACAAGGATTCAGACGCTGAAATTATTACCACATGGAGCCGAAATCGTGGTGCACTTAGTGTAAAAATTTCAGATCTTGGTTCAATATATTTTCAAAGATATGATCTAGGGAAGTTAACATTTGTGCAAGCTCTAAAATTCGGTCTCAAACAAGTGACCTAGGGAAAATCACCATAACTTTATTTTCCGACATCGGATTTGAACTCTGTAAAAAATGGATGAAAGTGCACAAACTTTAGTTTTGTGTGTATTAATTTCAAGGCCGAAGGTTGAAACAATGACACGTGGCACTCCATACAAGTTCTCTCTATTGATCATGTCTATAATTAGGTTATCGTGGGTGATCGACATAACACTTTCTTGAAGACTCCAATCTCGGTATGACTTGCAGGGTTGGAAAGAATACTAATAGGGATACAACAGGCCTAAATTTCAGACCTTAGAGATCTAAAATTAAAGAGATATGATATATTCAATATCGAGCTCCTGCAAAGCAATAAAAAGGTGTGTATTTTTTTAAATTTGCATAAGTTTTGTTTGAAGAATCAGTTTGAAATGATTCAAGGGGCATAGCGAAGGATAAATATCATTGTTTGATTCCAAAATGAATCGAAGAAAGAAAATAGAAACACCTATTAAGAAACCAGAAAGCTCTACTATGATGCATGAAGGAAATGCAACATGATATATCAAAATTACGAGACCAAGTGCAACAAATTTCGCTCTTGCAAAGAGTAACCAAACATGGAATGGAAGCTAAGATGGATGGTATATAAGAAAAAATTAATTGCAACATGGAATATTTGAAGAATGGTTTAAAAGCATACATGGAAGGTTTGAAGGGTTGACAAAGTTGCTATAATAAATTCTTCCTAATGGCGAAAAGATATTACATGAAACTAATGACAAGAACAAAATAAATGTTAATCATGATTTCATAGAATCTATCATTGGATTAAAACTCATGACGAGAACAAAATAAATGTTAATCATGATTTCATAGACTCTATGATCCGGTGACATGGATACTACAAATGGAGCAATATTTTGATCTCCATAATGTGCAACACACAAAATGTACACATTGCAACTTTATATTTAGAACCCAATCAATTTGTATGGTATAGATGGCTTCGTTCTAGTAAACAACTTGTCACTTGGTCAATTTTTACGGAGGAATGATAACACATTATGAGGATAAAAAGAGAAACACCTTCTTTAGCCAATTGATAAGTATCAAACAAAAGGGTTCAATGGTAGAGAACATTGAGGACTTCCAAAAATTTAATATAAGGGTAAATGATATTCCAAAGGAGCATAGGATTGATGTTTTCATAGGTAATTTAAAGGATAACATCCAACATGAGGTTCACCTTTCTGAACCTGATTCATTGGAGAAGACATTAAGCCATGTATCACTTGCTGAGGAGATCCACATGTCACCCATTTTTTACCCACTTGGCCATCAAAAAATCACAAATCTCCATTCCACATGTCACACTCAAATTGGGCTACATCATGTTGATGTGATGTGGCCATTGTGTCTCCTTTGACCAATCAAATAGTGCCATATTTCTCAACTGAATAGGTCCATGTTGTCAAGTCTCCACATAACTAGTATGGCAGAAAGAGGGTCTCGCACCTTGGTTTTTCTCTAAATTTATTCGTTATGTATAATTTAAATAACATTGGCTTTAATTCTGTTTTGTTGACCTGCTACAAATATTGAGCTGGAAATCTCGACGATAACTCAAAGGTGTCGCTTAGAGAAATTTCCCAGGAACTTCTTCTGAGCTTTCTATCACAAGACATAAACTTTAACATCTATTCTCTGACTCCTCCCAACTGATTTTCACTACACCACTCTGTTGTTAAACCATTTACCACATATGAAACCCTCCTTAGTGGTTTCATGGAAAATGTGGAGGTAGTTTTGTTATTAATCTAAGCCATCAATGAACTCAATCATTGTTTGGGAAATATTGCCAATACCATAACCCCCTTCTGCATTAACCCTTGGGTGGGCATGACCTTGTGAAATTTTTCTGATGGGGTTAAGAGGATGCATGGTACAAATCCATCATCGAACATGCATAAGGTTTAACTATCATTTTCCACCAATTACTCCACCATCTACTTCACTATGTTTGGCCAAACACTAAACTAACACCAACTAAAGCCATTTTGGATTGAACGACAACATTAGTTGAGCAACCTTTGACTTTTGGGCTCCTGATCTTTGACTAGCTTCTGATCCAGGAGGCCATTTACAGACTTCCATATACCATTCGAAAACTATTTCATATCTCTATTCATTCAAGTGGTTTCCAACAATACTCGGGATTATTTTATAACCTATAATTAGATCCAAACTCTCTACACCTTGACCATTATTCTTGCAACCACCTACGCCTTTTTCATCATCCGCTTCACCTTTTCCATCAATGACAACATATTTCTAACATTCTTCCCCTTTGGCATTGATGGAGACACCGTAAGCAACAAACATATGGCAGCACCACCAAAACACAAACATAATTACAAAACACAAGCATAATTACAAACTATACTTCTCTTTCTTCTTGTACTCTCCTTCTCCTCTTGTGGATGCTAACCCCCTATGATGCAATTCACATAAGTTTTACATACTTATATGTTATTGTACTTATGCTTTTGTGGTTTTACCTCTCCCACTTTATTTTGTTTAAGGTACTTCTCCCCCTTTGAAATCAATGGCAAAGAAATTAATGTTCTCCCCCTACAAACAATCTCCCCCCTGTCTTGTTGATCCTGTGGAATTGGCAACTTTCATCTGATATGTTGAGTGCTTGTTGCTTTCCTTTCTTCCTCTTGAAGAAAATCTAGTGGATGGAATCAAGAGGAACTAATCCCAATATTTTCCTTAAATACTCAACTTGATCCCTTGGGAGAGGTTTGGTGAATATATCAGCTACCTTCTCTTTTGTAGGTACATACTCCAACTTGACAATATAATTCACATACTGTTCTATGAGGAAATGGTACTTAATTGGAATATGCTTTGTATTTGAATGGAAATAGGGTTCTTGAACATGCTGATGGCACTTGCATTATCACAGATGATAAGGATAGGTTGATCATATAATACTTGTACATCCTATAAATCCTACTTCATTCATAAGAGTTAAGTGCAAAAATAATTTGAGTCTATATATTCTTCTTCAATGGTAGAGAGAGAAATTGAAGCTTGCTTCTTGCTCAACTATGAAACAAAGCATCCACCAAGAAATAAAGCACCACCACTAGTGTTCTTTCGATCATCTACATTACCTACCCAATCAGCATAAGTGAAAATAGTTAGTGAAACATCTTTACCTCTGGGATACCAAAGTCCATAGTCCATCGTGACTTTAAGATATCTGAAAATCCTCTTAGATGCTAGAAGATGACTTTGTTTAGTGGTTGCTTGAAATATTCCAACAATACCAACTTCTTGCATGATGTCTAGTCTTAAGATTGTCAAATATAGTATGTTTCCAATAATATATCTATATAAAGTCTGATCCACCTTTGGTGATTTATTAGTATTGTTGAGTTTGCATCTAGTACCCATTGGAGTGCTTATCAAAGAAAATTCCTCCAAACCAAACTTCTTATAAAGGAATTTTTACCTCACAAATAAAGTATCTCAAGGAAGTTAGTTGATATGAATCATTGACAAAAATAATATCATAAACATTGACAACCACCACTAAGAATTAGCAACATACAAATTACTATCAACTGTGCCTCTCTTAAAACCAGATTTGAGCAAGTAACTATCCAGCTTGGAATACCAAGCACATGGGACTTTCTTTGTTAATTTTTCTTAGGTCTATATTGATATTTTCTTTGATAATTGCATTACATAATTTACATGTTGAATTAACCCCACAATATTATAGCATTATTACATCATATGCAATTATATAGAAATAACAACACCATCAGTAATGCAGAAAATTAATAAAAGGGACATCAGAATAAAAGCATGCAAAATAGAGACACTAGGATTGGTTAGAGACCATGGCAAAACCCCACAAGGGGGAAAACCTAGAATTCTGCTTCTTCTATTAGATTTCATCAATTGTTCACTTGTGATACAAAGTACATCATAATGAGACATCATAAATCATATCAAGCCACCTAGGGCCAATCCAAAGGGTTCACAACTATGTTTGTGAATGAAGAGATGCATCTAAGAGGGTTGTAATCATAAAAAATATCATCATCGAAGCACTATCATGCATTATAACATTACAACAATACTAATCTCTATCATATTTAGGGAATCCAAGTTATCTCGTGTCAATATTGTCATCATTGTTATATATTTCATTGACATACTTCCACTACATATTCATCACTGTCACATCCCTATAGTCATTGAATCATAGAAATATTGTTAATACAGTCATGTCAATCACTTCCATGTCAACACAGTCATTTCCAACATGCCAACATTGTCATTATATATAACAAGGAAACATGAACATGATTATTGTCAAATTCAAGGTTTATGCAAGATTAAAATATTCATTAGGGTTTCTTTATAGGGTCACTAATGTGTCTTATAAATATTGTAAGTCACATAATTTGATTCCATTTGATTCCACTGGATAGTTCATTTATGCCACACACACACCCTCACACACACACACACACACACACACACACACACACACACACACACATATATATATTAGTTTTGATGCCATATTAAATGTGCAACAAATCCACTATATATCACAAAAAGGTAATGTAGATGGATGTCATTCATACCATACCAGTCGACTATGTTGAAGAGGAACTTGGCATACAACTTGTGTATTAATGCTATACATATTGTAGATGAACAAAGTCTTATACATTTTGTGTATATGTATTATGACTCATACGTACTGTGTAGTGAGCCATGTTTTTATATTGAGAAAACGAGACATACATATATACTAAGTGAGTGAGCCACACACACACACACACACACACACACACACATACCACAAGATGTATCAAAACCCACTGAATCTCAGAAACATGTGATGCCACTTAGTCAACAAAAATAAAAGATATAATAATGATGTGATGCTATGAGTTGTATCCTCGAAACATAGAGATAGAGTTATTCCACTGATGCATGAAGCATATAAACTAACCCACAGTAAATGTACCACAAAATAGAGATTATTATTGTTGTAGTGTATTTGTGTTAATGCAGCACGAAAGGTGAGCCTTCTAGAATTATGTGATCCATACAATATTATAGTGTATCCATGGTAATGTGGCAATAAATGTGAGCCTTATAGAATTATGTGAATCATAAAATATTGTAGTGTATCCATGATAATGCCATAAGAAATGTGAACCTTCATACATGCTCATGTGAGAAGAATAGAAATAATGCTATTTGAATTGTCCAGAAATATGCAAACCTTAATCCATAAAGAGATACGAAAAACCTTGCGGAAATTTCAAAGAGCAAGGTAGTCGAAAATCTCAGAACAAAACACGCCGTGTGAAATTGCGTTGAGGATCAATGCAATAGGATATTTATAGTTTAATCCATAAGTGGAAAGGTTATGTATCTTAAGCAGCTGACTTGAGCGAAACATTGAATTTCAAATTAAATAATTTCCCTCCATTGATTTGAGCTGACATAAATGAAAAAATTAATAATATATTTTCATCTCAAGAGGGTTTTAAATGATTTTTCTTTATTCAATCTGATGGATTGGGGAATTTCTCCCTAGGTTACAAATTTAACATGCTTAATACCATACAAGGGCTTTTTCAGCTTGCAAACATAATGAGGCTTAGCTAACAACTAAAAACCATCAAGTTGCTCTATATAAATTTCTTCCTGCAATTCTCCATTTAAGAAATCACATTTGACATGCATCTGATATATCTTAAATTGATTTAAACACAAAAATGCCAAAAAAAAATTGAATTACATCTAATTGAGTGATAGGAGAAAAGGTTCATCAAATTATAGACCTTCAATTTGTGTAGAGCCTTTGCAAACTAATCTTGCTTTGTTTCTTACCACTTCACCTTGCTTATTCAAATTTTTCATAAAGACCCACTTCTTACCAATAGCATTCGTGTTTATTGGTAAAGGGACAAGCTCCCAAGTCTTATTTTTCTTCATCTGGTCAAGTTATTCATGCATAGCTTTTAACCAAAATATTCTTGGTTGGATTGATAAAAATCCTTTGGTTCCACCATAGATAGCAAAGCTACATGTGCTTGAGTAGGGAAATTTAGATAGTCTTCTTCTTGACTATGCACTTGAATTTAAATCACCAAAAATTGTTTAGTTGGGTGGTTATTTTGCACATACCTTGCAGGATATTTGGATTGAGGACTGATGTATTCTTCATTGTATTCATCTAGAAATGGCTCATCAACCTTCTCATCATTGTGTACTATATCACTGGAACTGATATTTAGTGGTTGATTTTCTTCATATTCAATGTGCTAATCAATTTTGACATCAATGCAATCAACTATCCTCTTTGTATTCTTCTTGTAGCATCTATAACCCTTGGTATTCTGATAATATCCAAGAAAAATACCTTCATCAACTCTTGCATCAAACTTACCAAGCTTTTCATCATTCCTTTTGATATAGGACATGCTTCCAAACACTCTAAAATTCTTGACTGTTGTAGGTATTTCATACCAGAGTTAATATGGAGTTTTATCACTATTTCACCTAAAATGTGCTTTGTTTAGAATTACCATTGTTGTTTGAATGGCTTCAGCCTAAATATATGTTGAACTTTCTTTCTCCCATCATGGCTCTGGCTAAATACTAAGCTTATCTATTGGATCTCTCTGTTACACCATTCTGTTGTGGAGTCTATTCTATGGTAAACTTCCTTTTAATACATGCTTGCAAAAGTCATCAAATTATTTTGAAGTGAACACACCTCCATTATAAGAAGTTATGCACTTGATTTTACAGTCTAGCTCATTTTTAGCTATGGCTATAAAATCTTTAAACTTCTCAATGGACTTTGACTTTTCTCTTAAAAATGCAACCCACATTGTCCTTCTAAAATATTCAATGATTAGCATGAAACAATTTTTTCCTATGGGTGTTTGAGTTATTGAAGGACCACATAAGTTCATATGTATCAATTGGATTGGAATAGTTGATGAGTTCTCCTTGGATTTGAATGGAACTCACACTTGTTTTCCCATTTGAAAATACTTGCAAATAATATTCTCAAGCTTTGAAAGCTTTGACATTTCTCTAACAACATTCTTCTTTCCCAAGTTGACAATCTGATCAAAGTTCAGATGTCCTAGTCTTCTATGACACGACCAGCTCTCATCAATCTTTCACAAGCAACACCTTTTTTTCTTCTCTTATAGGATATAGAAATTATTATCTATTTTTACAGCTTCATCTACTATTTCTCCAATGCCTACAGAATTGATTTGAAACTTTATAGCTTTGAACAACACATCATTGCATTGGTCACACATATGAGACACACTGAGTAAATTATGCTTCAACTAATCTACAAGAAACACATTCTTGGCTTTACCTTTTTCATTTTCTAGGTTGACAACTCATTTACCAACAATCTTACTGGGTGTATTATTTCCAAAAGTCACATTACCTTTCTCAATTGGTTTCCATGACAAAAAAATGCTTTTGTCTCCTGGCATGTGTCTGGAAAATCCACTATGCATATACTAATGACTTCCTTCATTCTTAGCATATAGGACATTATTGAAATTCTCTGTATTCTATTTTTGTTTCCATACTTTGGGTTCTTGTCTTGTTTTCTTGATAACTGGATTAGGTTCTTTTATTTATAAGTCTGCAATTAGTAACTCTATGCCCAAAATTCTAAAAGACATAACATCGAATCAAATTATTCAAATAAGTGAATAGAATGTTGTACTTTGGTTTTCTCATCCTTTTCCTGAAAGATTAATTATTTGGATGATAATTTTTCCTTCATGGCCTAAGTTGTCTAAATGATACATTCACCATACAATTTGATTCCTTATGCCCATAATTTGTGCAAGTAAAATAGTACCCTCGAAAAATTCCTTCATACCTTGGAGAAAATCATTTTCTGAATTCTTGTTGGGCTACTGTTATGAATCTAGCTCACAAAAAGATAGAAAAGATAGATGAACACCTTAGAAATAAGCCTCTTCAAGGGGGAAGCCTCTTTTACATTACACAAATGAACAATTCTTGGATGATACAAATGACAAGACCTCCTTTCTATATATAGGAGTCTAAGGGGTCATAATATAATTAGAGCTGACATAACAATAATAATGTAACAACACAATAATAACAATAGTGGGCTTTTATGGGACACAATAATAACAATATAGGGACTACATGGGTACAACAATCTAATAAGGGGGTTGCACCAATAACAATAAGGGGTTACACTAGTAGTATAGGGGCCTAACATGCCCCTCTCCTTCAAAAAGTGTTGTCCTCAATGCTTGAGTAGTTCTTGATGCTTCTATATAAAATTCTTGTCCTCCCATCTGGAATCTTCAACAGGTAAGTTCTTCCACTAATGAGATACTCTGAAATTAATCGATTTCGTAGTTGTTGGGTTCTTGTTTCTATGACTGCTCCAGGTTCCAATATGAATTTTCCTTCCTCTTCAAGTTTTGGCAATATTGTTTGAATTGGGATGTTCTGCAACTTTTGAATGAGTGGCCACACTTCTTTGTCCTTCTTCCATTCATCCCTAGATTCGTTTATCCAATCTAGTTGGATAATAGAAATAACACAAAATAATTCTTCTATGTCCTCATCCTTTCTTGAGACTGCATCTGTAACAAAAAAATTCTTCCCTTTTCTGTAGATGATGTGATCCAGGTCCGGGTGTGAAGAAGGACCCTTCCAAGACCTTTTACTTTCATGATGTGTTAAAATTTCTTTTTAAAAGAAAATTAACAAATACAGCTGCAGAATGTAAAGAAGAGGAACATAACAATCATCAACATATGAGAAAAAAGGTCGTTGATAACGGAGTTCATCCAGGAGGGACTACATCTCCGAGCCCCGGTGTCAAAATGGTGTAGGTTGCTGCATTCTGTGTTGGCAATAAATATGATGTACACAAAGATGATGTATCGATCATACAAGGAAGAATGCCCTAACGCAGGAGTGGCTCTAAGAGATGTTCCACAGCTAGAACTCTCAATCAAAAGACTCTTATCAGTATGACACAAAATAAGCATGGTGTGCATCTCGCCAACATAGTACGAAAGGGATGTCAAAGAAAAACACATGCATGACGATAACAAGAGTATCCCAACAACATACAGCAAGGGATATCAAAGTATAACATAAAGAGTTATGACAGAAAGTACATCACATAAAAAGATTCCGCATGAATTCAAGCAAGGAATCATGACAACATGTAATAAACAAGATCCTACGTCAACATCAATCATGGATCTGTACAACATAATGCAGAAAGAAGAAGTACATGAACATATCATATACCTCACCACCAGGGGCCATCTAAAGCAAGGGTTGTCAAAGTGTTGAAGCTTGCTGAAACATCGATCTCACAGCATCATTCGCAAGAAGAAGATTGTTCGCACATGAAGATGAACATTTGGACTGGCACTTAGAAAAGTGACTGAAAGAAGAAATGAGAGAGAGACAAATCTGAATACATCATCAAATTTTTGGCGTCGAGTAGTGCTGAAATGACTATCCAAAATCCAAATTCTAAGAATTTGAAAATTTGGAGCTCAACGAATCTTTTAGATTCCCTTGGGATTCCTCAAAGATTCTATTTCAGGGATGAGCTAAAAATCCGCTGCTTAGATGTAAAATCTGATTTCACCATTAGGATCCCTGCAGAAAACCATGAAAAACAAGTATAAACTTGACCATATTCTAACAAAGTGAAATTTTACCTCATTGGGAAAATTTCATGGCTCATGGTTTCACTGCTTGTTTTCGCTGAAATCATGGTTCACATGCATTCTAGAATTGACTGGAAGATGCAGAGCTCTGATGAAGAAACGAACAACACCATTGTGTTCGTGGCGATGAGAGGTGTAAAAACCATATAAAATTTGTCAATTTCTGAGAAGTTGAAAATTTTGCCTCCTTGCAAAATGTATGGTTCCTGCGTTGAAAAATTATTAAACTGGCTCGATTTGCATGTCCACTTCTGTCTTGAAATTTGTGCAGTCCTTCTTTGCACAACAAGGTTCTGTTCTACATTCTCCATTCAGCGCCTCCGTTCCGTTACCATCTGACCTCCTCCGTTCAATGAAAAATATATGGTTTATATATATGAAAACATGGGCAGAAATATCAAGGAGTGGCCTTGTGGGCCACTGATCAAACCTAAGCTTAGGTCATCTATGCTTCTGGCATCGAATCCTCACATAACTAATTTTTTTACATATATCTAAGATATGTGGTGGCACGTTTTGGTTGTTGTGTGTTAAGCATGTCTTACCAATGCATACCCATAACAAACATAACCAAACCACATTCCATATGTGTTCAAAATATATTTTGTTTGTTTTATTATGACATTTTTAGTATGACCAAAATATATATTAACCTTTTGATTTTTGTTAATATATTTATCAAATGAATTTTTTGGTTATATTTTTTGGTATTTTAAATGATTTTTGTTTATTGTTTTATATAGTTAATTTAATAACTAAATTAAACAATTTTTGTTATATGGTTTTAACTCAAAAAAATAAATTTGTTTCTTGTGCAGGTTTAGGAGGCCAATGACGGGCTGCCATGTGTCAATGGCTGATGGGCTACCATGTGGGTTCCACGTGCTGATTGGGATGCCATGTGGTGCACTGTGGGCCTTGCTTTTTCCGTTGTCATGCCAAACTTTGAAGAGCTCTGTTTTTTACATACGAGCTCGGTTTGACGAACCATTCACACCTCTGCGATCAGGGTGACGCAGTCTACGATTTAGTCCTAGGTAGAAGTCATTCTGATGACTTTGATTTTTGAGCATCCTTGAGTCCTCCTTGTCCTCTGTGTCTCTCTAGAGCCACCTGGATCATGACGTCAAAGTCATAACCAAACATATTTGTGACCCATTTTTCTATTCTTCTAAAGATAATATTTGTTCTAAAAACTATTTAATACTATCATGATCCATTTTTACCTTGAAGTGTCTTCCCATTGGGTAAGGTCGCCATTTCTTAAGTGCATGTAGTATTGACAACATTTCCTTCTCATAAATAGCTTGGTTGAGATGTAGCTGTAAAAATACCCAATCACCTACACCAAAACCTTTTTCACTGCAGTGTTGATCTACCTGTTGTTTCATTCGATTCTACACCAAAGTGGCATTATCCTTTAAAAGTTGGAGAACTTGTTATTGCTCAATGTGATCTTTCACTACTTGAACCTTTTTCTTCTTGATATGTCCTTCTATCTTGAGAGTTTGAGGAGTGGTAATTTCTTTCAATGCTTTACAAGATATGGTGGATTCATTTCTTGATGCTTGATGCGATATTTCCCTTCTTGAACATTTTTCTTCTTGATATGTCCTTCTATCTTGATAGTTTGAGGAGTGGTAATTTCGACCAATGCATTACAAGATATGGTTGGATTCATTTCTTCTTTCTCGATATGATCTTTCATTTCTTGAACCCTTTTCTTCTTGATATGTCCTTCTATCTTGAGAGTTTGAGGAGTGGTAATACTTGCCAATGCTTTACAAGATATGGTTAGATTCATTTCTTCTTTCTTCGGGGTTGGGTCCTGGCATATATCCTCTTCTTTTGATGTTTCTTGATCCTTTTCTTCCTCCTCTTCATACTCTATGTAAAATAATTTCTTCTCAGCACACTTATGACATTTAGAGCATTTGCTATCACAATTGTAACAAAGCCCTTTTTCTCTTTTTTCTTCCAATTGTTGTGGTGTAAACCTTATAGGTTGTGGAAAGCTAGGAGAAGAAACACTTCCATAATTATAGTCGTGAGTGGTGGGATTCATTGTTTCCATAATTTCGCTTTCAATTTTTCTTGCCCACCTGAATGCCTTCTCCAATGAATCAGGTCCCCAAAGACAAACCTCATGTTGAATGTTATCCTTTCAAGTATCTATGAAGACATCAATCCTTTTATTCTTTGGAATATCATTTACCCTTATATTCAATTTTTGAAAGTCCTCAATGTGTTCTTCCATTGAACACTTTTGTTTGAGATTTATCAATTGGCTAAATAAGGTGTTTCTTTTTGTATCCTCATAATGTGTTATCATTTCCTCCATGAAAATTGACCATGTAACAAGTGGTTTACGAGAATAAAACCCTTTATACCATAAAAATTGATCCAGCTCTAAATATGAAGATGCAATACGTACCTTTTGTAACAGTTGCACCTCATGTAGATCAAAATATTGTTCCATATGTAGTATCCAATTTACCGGATCCTTGCCATCAAACTTCCCCATATCGTCTTTTCTTGATTTTAGGAGCTCGACCTTGTAACAACTATAACTCTATAATTTTGGCTCTTCTAGTTTTGAAATTGTGACCTGCAGTATCCCTTTGTGTCCTCTTTCCAATGCCACCAGTATGATCAAAATTGGATTCTCTAAGAAAGAGTTATGCACAATCTCCCAAGATGACCTTATTATATACCTTTTCAGAAGATCGAACTTGTATGAAGTGCCATGTGTCACTGTTTTGACCTTTGGATCTGAACTTCTTACGAAATTTCAATTTGATTCCTAAGGAGACAATTATGACGATTTTCCGAAGGTGACCTATTTGTAATGTAATTCGGGGGTCTGCACAAACCCTAACTTCCTCAGACTATATCTCTAAAGCTATAGCAAGAGAGGATCTGAAATTCAAACCTGAGGTTCAGAGCGACATCATCTCAAATGGGTTTTTGTTTTAGCTTCTGAAACTTCATAGCAAAAGAGTTATAGCGAAAATCCCATGATGATCTATTTTAGTTGAAATTTTGGAGCTTGCAAAAACCCTAACTTCCTCAGATCATATCTCTGAAATTATAGCGAGATAAGCTTTGAAATTTGGACCTGTGGTTTAGCGCGAGTTCATCTCAAGTGGGTTTTTGTTTTCGCTTCTGAAACTTCACAAAAACAATTTATAGTGAAAATGCCACGATGACCTATTTGGAGCATGGAAACCCTAGAATCCAAAGCTCTGATACCAAATGTTATGAAACCAGCTCAGAAAAGGATAGAAAAGATAGATGAACACCTTAGAAATAAGCATATTCGAAGGGGAAACCTCCTTTACATTACACAAATGAATAATTCTTGGATGATAAAAATGACAAGACCTCCTTTCTATATATAGGGGTCTAAGGGGTCATAATATAATCAAAGCCGACATAATAATAATGTAAGGGCATAATAATCACAATAGTGGGTTTCTATGGGGCACAATAATAACAATATGGGGACTACATGGGTACAAAAATATAATAAGGGGGTTAACCTAATAACAATAAGGGGTTACACTAGTAGTATAGAGGCCTAATAGCTACCCTATGTGTATTTCGATTTTCCTCTCTAGCGTTGTTTGACTTTAGCTGAGTCGAATTCCTGCTTTTGATTTGCTACTGCTGATTAATCTTTGATTTCATATTAGATTGTGTACTTCCTTTTTCTTCTTGATGTTGTGCTAAAATATCTCTAGTTGTTGCATTGTCTCCATTTTTTGTTCCTTGCACAAAGGTCAAGCTTTGTTTCCCTTTATTTTGTAGGTTTTAACCCCGTACAGAAATTACCTGCATAAGAATTGGAAAACACAGAAAATAAACAATGCGAGAGCATAACACATAAAACACATATACACAGAGATTTTCCCCTGGATCCCAAAACCAGGACTACCAGCTTGATTTTTCATTATATTCCTTTCAATGTTACAATACATATATATACACGCCAAAGCATCCAATACCATGGACCGAAAACCATCGCATCCAAAACCATGGATTGAAAACCATAGGTAGGTTCGACCAACCTAATATAGGGTCCAAAAAATGTTTTCT
>APFE031608095.1:278071-326391 GCA_000404065.3 Pinus taeda
TGGGGTAATTTTGTTTTGTTTTTTACAATTTTTATGTTTGATTTTTAGTATATATTTGTATTTTCTTGTCAAAGGAACTTAGCTCAAGTAATATGGTTCACAATTTGTGTTCGAAGAGGTGTGGATTAATGTCTCTGGAGACATGTTAACCCTTGTGGTTTTTATGAAATAGTTCTACTAATGGTGAAATAGTGGCAACGTTTCTACGAAATTACCAAGTGTGCCTAGTGAAATATACTAATTATTGTTTACACACACACATACACACACACTTGTTACTATTTAAAAAAAAAAATTGCTTTTGTTTTGTTTTAGTTTTATTTTTTTCATTTTTTTGTTTTTGTTTTCTTTTGTATTTTTCATTTTTATTTATTTGTATATTTGTTTATTATTATTATTACTATTATTTTCTGCATATGTGTTCATCATCAAATAGCAACCTGATCCCATTATGTGTTAATTTAATAATTGATTTTAAAAATTTTGTTATAATGGATCGATTTCGCCCCCACAATGTGTCAATTTCATGGTTGGTGTTTAAGTTTTCATTATAATAAGTCTAGTTTGCCTACACAACGTGTTAAATTGCTGGTTGATTTTGAATTTTTTTTGTATTGTGTCAAATTGTCTTAGGCTAAGATTTTAAAATCATTATACTTTTAGCGTTTAAAAAATAAATTACTCTTGGTATAATTACTTGTTCATTCACGTTCATTTTTAAAGTTTTTTTAGTCATAAAATTTTTCCATAATGCCATGGTTGAAATATGTTGAAAACTTGAGGTTTTTTGTAGTCATCACCTTTGGCTTTAATTCCATGGTTGAAAATTTGTTCAAGTCATGATATTTTATCTTTAATGTTATGGTTGAAAACAGTTATAAGTATTTTTTCCTTTAACATTGTGGCAGAAAATTGTTGGAATTTTAAAGCTTTTGAGAGACATGATATTTTATCTTTAACGTCATGCCTGAAAAACTTTGAAATTTTAAGGCTTTTTGGAGACGTGATACTTTATCTTTAATGACATGCCGAAAAATCATTAGAATTTTAAATTTTTTCAAAGTCATTAATGATGTTGAAAATTTACCCCAAAAAATAAAAGATGTTATTCAAGAATGAACACTTTTTATATTAAGAATGTTTTTTGCCCAAAAAAGTTTGGCTTTTATTGCCATTTTTTTTTTAAATTGAAAATTTACCTCAAAAAAAAACACAGTTTGATAGTTTACTTTGTTCAATATATGTTCCACCATGTTTGGCCAAATTCCAAACTAACACCAACTAAATCCATTTTGGATTTATCACCAAGTTTAGCTAAGAAATCTTTGACTTTGGGGCTCATGATGTTTGGTTAGCAATAACTTCTGATTCAGGAGGCCATTTGCAAACTTCCATATACCACTAGAAAGCTCTTTCAGATCTCTATTCATTTGAGTGGTTTTCAACAATACTCAATATTATATGTTGACCTGGGATTGGCTCCAAACTCTCTACAGCTTTACCATTCTTCTTGCAAACACCTGTGCCTTTGCCATCATATGCTTCACCTTTTCCATCATCTTCTTCACCTTTTCCATTAATTACAACATATTTCTAACAACCATAAGTGATAGGATCATCTGATTCATCATCTGATCCTGCGATACTGGAAATTTCATCATATTTTATAAATGTTCATTGTGCTACTTCCTCACATTCTTCTTCATATAACATTGTTGTCTCTCAATTTGTTTGACTATGACATACCCTTTGGGTGACCTTGAGCCTTGACTTTGATCTTCTCACAACGTATGGGCCTCACAGCATTTTCATCTTCCATATTTATCTTTGATGTATATGTAGGTTTTAACCCCATAGAGAAATTACCTGCATATGAATTCTAAAACAAAGAAAATAAACAATGTGAGAGCATAACACATAAAACACATATACACATAGATTTTCCCCTGGATCCCAAAACCGGGACTACAGGTTGATTTTTCAGTATATTCCTTTCAATGTTACAATACATATTCATAAATGTCGAAGCATCTAATACCATCGATTGAAAACCATTGTCCAAAAAAAACAATTCCCTGGGGCGCTGCCCCGGTCTCTGTAGAGGGGGCTAATTGCCCCCGCTCTAACCCCTCGATTAACAAGGGGGGCTAGTCATGGAAAGAATATAACACAACCCAAAATTCTCACACTTGTTGTTTTCATTCCATAGGGGGCCACAGGAGAGCTTAGTCATTTATCTAGCCCAAAAACGCCCATTTTTTCTCTACACCAAGAGAACTTCTCAGAGCTCACAAATTTTGTCAATGCAATTGTAGTATTCTTCAAAGTGTCCACCTTTACCAGAAGCAATTTTTTGTCTTCTATCATATCCCTCACAAAGTGATACTGAACATCAATGTGCTTTGTCTTTGAATGATAAACATGGTTCTTAGCCAAGAAAATTGCACTTTGGTTGTCACAGTCTATCCTTATAGCTCCTTGTACTAACCACATACTTGAACACAATCTCTACAACCAAACGAATTCCTTGCTTGCATGAGTGGCTATCATGTATTCTGCCTCTATAGTTGATAGTGCCACTACAGATTGTTTCTTACTCATCCAACTGACTGCACCTCCAAATAGATTAAACACATAACCACTTGTATATCTTCTTTAATCCAAATCTCCAGCCATTTTTGCATCAACAAAGCCCTGAATATCCAACACTCGGTCCAATCCTATCCTCCTTAGTAGCACAAACCATAATCACTAGTGCCACACAAATACTTGAAAACCTGATTCATTGTTGTCCAATGCTCCTTTCCTGGTTTTGACATAAACCTCCTCAATACTCCCACTACATGTGCAATGTCTGGTCTAGTACAGACCATCGCATACATTAGGCTACCGACTGCAGTTGCATATGGAACATGAGACATGTCCTCTTCCGCTTCTTGTGTCTTCGGACACTGTTCGGAAAATAACTTTACACCTGCAGGAATAGGAACCTTCACTGGTTTACTATCCTGCATATTAAACCTCTGCAATTTTGTCTCGACATACTTCCTCTAGTTTAACTAGAGCTTCCTCTTTTCCTGGTGTATTTTAATTTCCATGCCCAAAATATAGTTTGCAGCACCAAGATCTTTCATGTCGAATTTGGAGGACAATTGGGTCATCAAATCCTGGATAGTTTCTTTGTCATTTCCAACCATCAACATATCATCCACATACAAGACCACATAAATAACATGGTCACCAATTAATTTAAAATACACACAGTGATCTTCTTTGCTTTTGGTGAATCCAAGTCCCTGCATAAATATATCAAATTTATGATACCACATCCTAGGTGATTGTTTTAACCCATACAAAGACTTTTTTAAGTTTCACACCAATTCTTTCTTACCCTTCAGGTTGCTTCATGTATATCTCTTCTTCCAGATCCCCGTGAAGAAATGATGTCTTCACTTCCATTTGTTCTACCTCAAAATCAAAAGCAGCAGCAACAGATAAAAGTAATCTAATAGAAGCTACCTTGGCAATAGGTGAAAAAATATCACCAAAATCAATTCTCGACACCTAGGAATAACCTTTTGCTACCAACCAAGCTTTTTATTTCTCCACCTTTCCTTTTGAATTTGTCTTCTTCTTGAACACCCATTTGCTGCCAATGGGTTTCCTTCCAGCCAGCAACTCCACCAGATCCCAAGCCTCATTTTTGTGCAAAGATGCAATTTCATCAACCATGGCCTCTTTCCAAAGTTTTCCATCCTCTGAATCTATTGCTTCCTTCACAGTTTTGGGATCATAATAATTAATAGATAGAGAAAAACTTGAACAAAAAGTAGATGGACTATACCTTTTTGGCTTCCTTCTTTGTCAAACTGATCTTCTCACAATCGGAGTTTGTGGCTCTTCATATTCTGATTCCTCTTTTGTTGTAGAGTCTAATTCTTCCTCCTTAAGCTCAAACTCTATCTTCTCAGGTTCCTTTGGCTGGACTTCATGTTTAACAACATCTTTCATCTCTCTGAACACCACATCTTAGTTGTACACAACCTTCCTTGTTACTGGGTTCCAAATCTTATAATCCTTTAAACCATCTTTATACCCAATAAAGATGCACTTTTCATATTTACTATCCAACTTTTTTCTTTTCTCTTTTGGAACATGTACATATGCATCAAATCCAAATACCCTCAGATGTGAAAGAGAGGGTTTCTTATCAATCCATACCTCTTGTGGAGTCTTATCCTCCAACGCTGATGAAGGTGATCTATTGACCAAGTAACATGATGTCTCCACCGCTTCTACCCAGAATTCCTGTCCTAACCCAGCACCATTGAGCATGCTTCTTGCCCTTTCCATCAACGTCTTGTTCATTCTTTATGCAACTCCATTTTTCTCAGGTGTATATGGAGTAGTCTTTTGTCGTTCTATACCACACTTCTTATAGAATTCTTCAAATTCCTTACTGCAAAACTCTCCACTATTATATGTCCTCAACACCTTTATCTTCTTCTCTGTATAGTTTTCCACCAAAACCTTAAATTCTTTAAACCTTTCAAAGACTTTAGATTTCTTCTTAAGGAAATATATCCATATATTCCTTGAGAAATCATCTATAAATGATACATAGTACACAAAATTACCCAGTGATGGAAGCTTCACAGGTCCAAACACATCACTGTGCACAAGCTCTAATATCTATTTCACCCTCTTACCACCAAAGAGGAAACGCACCCGATTGTGCTTCCCATATACACAATTTTCACAGAAATCAAAATCCAGAGAGCTATTCTCATACCTTTTACCATACCTTTACCATGAAGTATTCGAAGGACCTTCTCTCTAATATGTCCAAGCCTTTGATGCCATAGCATGGTCTTTTGTCCAGAGACCACTAGATTTTTTGCTCCACTTTCAAGAACCACAAAACTATTGCACGCATCAACAATAATGTTATCTTGCATCTTGTAAAGAGTTCCAATCTGAAATCCCTGCATTAATACCAGTGCTCGCCGAACTATCTTGCAGGTATCCTTATTGAACACTGTTTTACACTTGCATCATCTAGTTTTCTTACAAAAATCAAATTTCTGACCAATGTAGGAATATGCAGAACACCCGGAAGTGTTCTAACCCTTCCACCTCACTACTTCAACTTTACTTTT
Source organism: Pinus taeda (assembly GCA_000404065.3). Classification (NCBI taxonomy): domain Eukaryota; kingdom Viridiplantae; phylum Streptophyta; class Pinopsida; order Pinales; family Pinaceae; genus Pinus; species Pinus taeda. The sequence continues at coordinate 283,231 of APFE031608095.1, forward strand.
CTGCGACTAACGATTCTAGCCTTCCTATCATCCTCTAAGAAGACATCACCACCATCATATTTCTCATACTCATAGAACCACTCTCTATAGGGAGTGAAGTGAAAGGATTCACCTGAGTCAATCAACCATGCCTCATGATCTACATGCGTATTTGAAGAAGTGAAGTACACATCTGCACCTTCATCTGAGGTGGTTTTTGCCTCTATAGAAGGAGCATCATCAAATCCATTTCCTTTGTTAGGAGCTTTAGATTTATAGTCCCTTTTGTAGTGCCCTTTCTTTCATTATTTCTAGCACGCCACCTTTATACGTTTTCCTAGAGATTTAGATGTCCCTCTAGATTTAGATCTCCCACTCGATGACTTATTTTTGTTTCTTTTTTGGGACCATTCTTGTACAGGCAAGGCATCACCATTTCGAGTCTCCATATTTTTCCGTCTCATCTCCTTAGTTAGTAAGGATGAGACTATTTCATCAAAATGCAAGGCAGTTGCATTGCTATCTATTGCAATAACCAGACTATCCCACGAATCTGGTAGAGAACATAATAAACTAACACAGTTATCTTCATATGAAATTTTAATATCAACAAACAATAATTGACTTACCACAATATTAAATGCATTTAGATGCTCTGTCACTGAGTCTCCATCTTTGATCTTTAGGTTATACAGCTTTTTTCGTAGGAATAGTTTATTCACCAAAGACTTAGCTTGGTACAAAGTCCCTAACTTATCCGACAAAGTCTTCACCATAGATTCCCCTAAAACATTCAACAATATTGAATCTGAGACACACAATTGTATTGTGCTCTTTGCCTTCCAATCCATCTTCTTCCATTCTTCATCGGATACTCCCGTTGGTTTAGTACCTGGATTTACCGCGATCCATTGATCTTTATCCACCAACAGATCCTCTATCTTGAGTTTCCATAACTCAAACCTCTAACCATTAAATTTCTTGATCTCTATCTTTCCACTATTTGCCATCTTCTTTCACCACCAAAATCGATCCCATAGATCTCCCACTAAACAAAGTCTACCATAGGCCCGAGTGAAACCCCTCAGCAACAAAGGCGTCCCCTTGATGTTAAAACAACTCTGATACCAAATGTAGGTTTTAACCTTGTACAAAAATTACCCGCATACGAATTCTAAAACATAGAAAATAAACAATGTGAGAACATAACTCATAAAACACATATACACAAAGATTTTCCCCTGGATCCCAAAACCGGGACTACCAGATTGATTTTTCGTTATATTCCTTTCAATGTTACAATACATATTTATACATGCCAAAGCATCCAATACCATGGACCGAAAACCATCGCATCCAAAACCATGGACCGAAAACCATCGCATCCAAAACCATGTGCGAAAACCATGCACAAAACCATAAGTAGGTTGTGGAAAGAATATAACACAGCCCAATAGTATAAAACCTTTTTTCTATAAAAATAGACTCACATATCCCACATGCACCATGGGGAAATGAAATTATTTATATATATAATGCCATTGTTGTCCATTTGTTTGACAACGAGAAATTGCTTGTGGACATCTCAGGCTCTTCACTTAGGCATGGTATGGTCACATAGTGTGTATAGGCCCATGCCTGTGGATGTATATGGAATTTTGATAATCATAACACATAAATATTCAAATTTTGATAATGGTAGGCACATAAATATACCACAATCATGTTACAAATTGGGATTTGGGGATAGTCTCGGGTCCTTGACTCGAACATTTTCAAATATTTATATATGCCCAGAGGTAAAGAGAATGGGACAATGCATTTGCAATACTCTAAGATTACCAAAACAAAGTTTTTTTGTGTGTAATACATGGTGTCTACAATGAAATCACTTAAAGATATTGACCTTTGATAATAATGAAATTCACAATTCGAAGACTAAGGACACACTTTTGAACATATTTCCTTTTGAGCTAAGAGGATATTCATATTTTGATAACTTATGTGATTTTTTATGACAATGAATAATGGGCACAAATGGTTGAAGAGCTTAGAGAGAAAATATACAAACAAATACTTATAGGCTTGTCTTTTCTATTGAATATATTCTCTTATAGGCTTGTTGTTTCCTTACTTTAGAATAAAGGAAGGGGTTATTTTTATTTTCTTCAATCACATAAAACAATTGGGGAATTTTATGTTACGTATATACAAATGAAGTTGGAAGACATAGTGGGCATAAGTTCTATGAGATGTAGATTACAATAAGGAGGTGAGGTGAGAGAAATAGTTGAGCATTGATGGAAAATGTCATCAACAAGATTAGATCTAGGTTTATTTTGTATTATGTAATTTTCTTAGTTGAGACATTTTCTGGGATATGATCCCAAGTAGGTTATGAATCTATTGTAGTGGATGAAACACCCTCCCAGATTTTGGCTTTTACTCAAGTTTGAAAGCCTTCCTTGACATTTTCCTTAATTGTTGCAAACACTTAAGCTCATTTCATGAGCTTTCTCCACGTTATTTGAACCCTTTTTCTTGTTGGATTAATTGTCATATTTTGGCATGTTTGAATGATATGCCATGTTTTCGAACCTTTTCTGGTGGTTTCAAAGATTGGTCTTTGTGTGTACGAGTTGTCCTAGTCATGTGAACACCTGTCTCACTCATACACAAAGTTTTGAGCAATGTTGCATAAGTGTCGTCACGACCGTCCAAAGGTTTATATCAAGTGTTGCACTTGTTGATTATCGTCATGAGATAGCCACACGTAGGGTAATGTGTTGTCATTTTGTTCTAGTGGTCTATGTTGTCATGTCATCAAAGTATGCTAAGTGTGTAATCACAAGTTCAAGTCCACCACGAATCTATCTTCCTCTCACACATACTCATTTTCAGAAAATCTTCCTGACCGAGAAACTCAAATTCACCAAGCATTGAGTGAACTATGCACTATGCAGTCTTAGCCCTCATTGATGTGATCTTGCTCCATGGAACTAGACAATGCGTAGTCACTGTCCTCTAGGGATGTGTTATCGTGCAATTCCAAAGCCCAACAACCTTCCTCCCCAGAATTGCAAAATTGTTCCTCCCAGTTTGATTTGAACTGCACACTTCGAAATTTCATTCCTCAATATTTTCCCTTGCCTATTGGAACCTCACAATGCACAAATCCTAGCCTCCCCAGGCCTCTAGAACTGCACAGAAGTTTCCTCGAGTGTCCTCCCTCAGTTGGAGCTCATTGAGCTCAAGAAATCCGCAAATTTGTCCTCCAGGTCTCTTTGCTTCCCAGTCCCCTTGCCTCTAGAAATTGCACAAAACTGACCTCTCAGGGACTCATCCTACATCATCCACTACTGTCTTGAATTACGTAATCCTGACTCCCAGTGTCCACTACACAATTTATTTCCCCATTGGGGACTGTGTTGTAAAGTTCCTCAGTCCAGCCTGAGTTTCACTTTGCGTAGTCTTAGTGATCAAACTCTCTCCCTGTCACCTGGGACTACACAATGCTTAGTTACTGGGTCCTCTCTCCCAGCTTGTCACTTGTCCCAGGCTTAGTTCATCGATAATAATGTATCATCTTAGGATAGGGAGTTTTTGGATTGATGTCATCCCGTCATCAGTAATTTTCAAGAACATGTACACCATCAAGTCATGGCGAGATGATGAAGAAGGAGAATAAGTATGGAAGCTTGCCTAAAGACTCACTTGTATCTGAATGAATGAGTGGATCTACCAAGAGAAAGAAAAAGAGACAAAAGTGTGCGCCCACCTTCCAAAACTGAAGATCATTAAATACCCTGCATCATTAAGGTATGTGGAGGAGAAGAGAAATAATATCCAAGAACACATCTATTACTCAACAACAATAGTGGCTTGACATTGCCACATCATCAAGCCAATCCATGTTAGCAGTGTCATGTCAAGTCGTGTCATGATTTTTCCTATGCCACATCATGATTGTGGGCCATGTATATTGTAAATAAAATGTATTGTAAACTCAAAGTCCAATGGACACACATGAATATGAAGAGTCATGTAAATTGAAAATTCATAGGAAGTTGAATAGTCATGAGGGTATTCAAAGAGTCACAAGGGGTAAGCATCAACCCTTGGTTATATGTACCTCCCTCATTGTATGAAAAAGACTTTTCATCCTCCTGCAAGGCATTAGAGAGACCAACTAGTTCTTTGAGGAGAAAGGAGTGGCTCCAATGTCCCACTACTAGGGCTAGTGATGTATAATGTAAATATGTGTCTTTGAACTTTTTCTTAATAACAGAAGCTTTATAAGGCCAGCACGTTCTTCATGCATGACTTATGAATGTTTGTAAGACTATTTTGTGAACATTTGTATTTCATGCTTGCTCTCACATGTACTAAGATAGTTGAACTATTTCAGTTATTTTAGTGCTTATCTTGTTGAGAATGTGTTATAATGGTTGTTACTGTTGTCCCATCCTTGTGGACTATTCCACGAGATACTAGACATACCTTTCTTTGTTTATCAATTATAGCAACTGTCACATCTATTGTGGATTATTCTGCCGGATGTTAGATGAATCTTCTCTTGTTCATTGGTTGTAATGGCTGTCGCATCCATTGTGGAATATTCCGCTGGATGTTGGATAGGTATTTCTGGTTCATGTGTGTCTCTATTGGGTGGTACTATTACCTCTCACTTAGAGGCTCAATTTTCTCCCCCCTTTTGCAGTAAGAAAACTTAGACACAGTTGTGCTACACATTCACCAAGCACACTCACCTTGCTTTTCGAAGATAGCATTGCATCACTCTCTTGTGTTGACAGCTATAGCCAAGGAAAATATTTAAGTATTTGGAAACTGAGCCTTTTTACCAGATGAGACTCCTACACCAAATGGTGTGAGTTCTGATTGGGACTTCATATTGGGGAGATCCCCTAAATGTTGGCGGGTCCAATACCGTCAACATTTCTGGTGCTAGAATGAGGGATACTAGTATTTTATGGCTAATTTTCACACTGACCCCACTAATCCATCTTATTTTCAAGGCAACAATGTTCACTCCATCTCCCCTACTCATAATTCAGAAGTCGGTAACTCTTCACTATGAAGGCCTAAATATAAAATCCCATATCATCAACTTCAGGCCGTTTTCCCCATACCCATCAGTTTGCAAAAGTTGTTAGATTGATTCCAGGAGTAATCACTCTTCCATATTCTTAAAAGAAGAACAAGACCACCACCACAGGAGTAGTGGTCTCTTTGGTTGAAGAAGAAGTTCTCGCCACTCTAGAAAAACTATCAGACGTGTGGAAAGGGAAGAAGAACCTCCACTCTTTCAAGGAAGAGAAGGAGGAAACCCCTCACTCTTGGGATCAAATTCTAGCAGGATGGGTGGAGAGGAAGAAAAGGAAGAAGGCCAGGTGCTCAAAATTATGCTCAAAAATCAAGGTGTCAAAATATTGTTAAACTAGCTTTAGATCATAGAGCTCGTCAGTCTAAATCCAATGGTGCAAACGACACTCAAATCTGATCTCGTATGCAAAAGTTAGAGCAAGTCAAAGTTCAGGTTTGACTTGCTCACATGGCAGGATTGGATGTCGTGGCAGGTTCCATCAGCGAATCAGGAGGCGCCAAGCAGCAGGCCACCATTGTCCCCCACATATCGAAAATCGTAGGTCAAAGGCAGATCATGTTAAAGAATCGTCCCCTAAGCAGGGAAGGGATTGCAATGCAATAAATCAAAATCACACATCGATGAAGGCAGTGAAATACTACAGAATCAACCCCAATGAGATGAGGATTACGATGTGATATTTCAATCACAAATCGCAATACTGCAAAGTCCCGCATATCCAAGAACATTGGTTTTATACCAATTAGAATATCCCAGATGCGATAAGGTTATAGGCATCGATTAATACTTGCGTCGGGTCCACCACATCACTATCACAATATAGCCCGCCATCTACAAAAAACTAAAGCCTGCTGGTCCTCGCTGATTTTTATTTGCAATAAGACTCAGTCGACAGAATATGGTCCACCACGAGGTAAAATTTCCACCCAATTAATGCATTTTTGGGGCTAATTTATAGGATCATACCGAAACTGGGGAAAAAGAGAGGCTAGATAGCCATTTTTGGACATTTTGTACTGATTGGAGCGGGTTTCATAATCATTTGAGCATTGTAAACACATATTTTTACACTTTTGAGCATAATAGAGAGACCCAAGCCATTGGAAGTTAGACCAAGGAGACGTAGCCGAAGTGGGGTGAACTCATTTATCATGTGCTTGTTGTAATGTGTTTTTGATGATGTTCTATATATGTTTACATTGTTGTTCAGATTCTAGTTTATGTTAAATTTCTCTTAAAATTAGCATAAAAACTCTTCATTTTACTTGCAAAAATTGATGAATCCTTAAGCACAATGAAATCATTTTGTTTATAATCTGAGGAAGATCTTAGCACTGCAAACTAATATTCTAAATCAAATCAAATTTGGTATCAAAGAACTAGGTTTTCTATGTGAAAGAAGGATTTAATTGTTTGCAATTTTATGTCATGCTTACAAGGTTAAAACTCAAAAGAGGTGAACGAAAGCTGGTTGGAAGCCCTGAAGTTGGGTCGAGGGGAAGAAAAGCAAGGTTTCCACAATCTCCAACACTAGTTCAACCTCAAGTTGTAGTTGAGACTCTAGAGATCATGTCTCATGAAGAAGAATCTACAAACATGATAGAAGATGAGAAGACCTTTATAAAGGCTTTATTTGATATGACAGAAATGGTGAAGGTCCCCTATGAAGAGAGGAATAGCATATTTCAAGGAGAAAGTTCCAAACCTCCCAACGGAGAAGGCTCTTCAGGAGGAGCTAATGGAAAAGGAAGTAATGGGAATGGAGACAAACCTCCACCCTCTCCGCCATCTTCTTCATCTTGTTCTTCACCACCATCTTCACCCTCTTCCACTAACACTACCCTTACTCATACTCATCATCATTATTCAAAAAGAACTGGTAAATCACCTTTTTTAAAACTTGATGTTAAATTCGAGTTTCCCATGTATAATGGTTAAGTGAATGCAAAGAATCTTGATAATTGGATTCATTAGTTGGAGGTCTATTGCAGGATTCAAAACATTCAAGATGATGACATAAAGATTCAGTTAGCTTCCTTGAGGATGGAGGGTACAACACTTGTATGGTGGGAATCAAAGACCCAAGAGGAGATTAAAAAACATGGTAAGATATCTATTTCTTGGAATGATTCTATTGCTGCAATCAAAAGACAATTCTACCCTTTATCTTATATGCAAAAGCCATCATGAATTAGCAAAACTTTAGACAGATAAAAGGTCAAAATGTGCAAGAATACACCCAACAATTCAGAAAAAGGTCTTTGATGTTAGGTGTAGATTTTCAGTCACATGACACTTTTCTAAAGTACATAGGAGGTTTACACAGTTACCTTAGGCATACTATCTTAATGTTTAATTCCAGTAATCTAGATGATGTGTGTGTGCAAGCCACTCATCTTGCGGCAAGAGGGAAAAACACCCAAGAAGAAGGTAGTAAAAATCCATTTAAGGGTAAAGAGAAAGAAAATGGTTTCAAGGGAAAGAAAAATACATCCATTAAAAAGGAAGGAGAGAAAACAATCTGTAAACATTGTCCTAGAGAGGGCCACGATTAAGCTCACTATTGGAAGCTTCATCCAAAAATGAAACCAAATAAATTCAACAACAAAAGAAAATAAAAGACAACTACAATCACTCAAGAATAGGATTTGGGATCCGAATCGGGTGATGAAACAAAAATCACAACCATGGGGTTTCAAGGAAGGGAATCCATTGCCAGCACTAGTTCTTCAAACTCACAAAATGAAACTCCAAATGAAAAGAGGAGAATAGAATTGTTTCACATAAGGGTGATATCAAAACATAACAAGATTGATACATTGTTTGATAAAGGATCTCAAGCCAATCTTATCTCAAAAAGCATTGTCAAGAGTTTAAATCTAGAAACTGTTCCTCATCATAAGCCATATCCACTTGGATCGGTATGTGCAATTGCAGGCTACGAGAAAGTTAAAACTATAACTTGCAATCATTGGAAAATTCATATATGAAGTGGAGCTTGACCTTGTGCCGTTAGATATTTGTGGCATCATTTTGGGCAGCCCATACCTTTATGACAGAAAAGCTATCTTCCATCAACACGAAAACAAATATCACGTATTCAAAAATGGAGTAAAATATATTGTGAGAGCTCACAGCAGGAAAACAAATCATTCGTTTATTAATGCAAGGCAGATGAAAAGACTAGTGAATTCAAGTAAGAATTTCATGCTTCTCATGATCAAACCCAAGAATGATATTGATTATGAAGCGTTTTATGGTTGTAATTCAAATTTGAAAATTGATTTCGTTGAAGATGTTAACCATTCTCATGATATGTTTTAGGAATCAAAAGGATTACTTCCAAAGAGGGGAATCTAACCTGAGTTACAGTTGCATCAAAAGTGTCTTCTTCCTAACATTGGCATGTACAAGATGTCAGTGATGGAACACTAAAAAATTAAGACGCAAATCCATGGATTGTTGAAAAAAAGGATCATTTGGCCTACTCCTTTACCATGTGGTGCACCTCTTGTTTTGGCGCCCAAGAAGAATGGTAAGAATTTCCTTGAATTGGATTCAAGAAGTAGTTTTCATCAAAGTAGATTTGTTGAAGGAGATATAGGGAAGACGACATTCAAAACCAAGCAAGGTTTGTTTGAACTGCTTGTTCTTTTCGACCTTTTCCATGCTCCTACTACTTTTACACATATGAAGAAAAATGTGTTGAAGCCATTATTAGACAAGATAGTCTATTTGGATGACATTTTCATTTTCAGAAAATTTCATGTGTGAGAAAAAATACTTGATGTCGTATGTCAAGAACATTTGTTTTTGAAGATGTCAAACTATATGTTGGATAAAACTTCTTTGATGTATTTGAGCCATGAAACTAGTTCTTGAAAGCGTGTTCAAGTTCCCAAAGGATTTTTGGCAGCCTGTGTGGAATGTGGAGAAGGTGAGATGAAGTTAGACCTCTCCAAGATTGATGTCGTAACAATCTATGGTGGTATTGACTCCATTCCTACAGACACATGTGAAAGAATCATACATCCCTGTGAAGTCGTAGATGCCTTTGCTCAGCTCACAATTTATGCAGGCAAGCTCAAGATAATCATTTGGATAAGAGGTTTTTTGGGAGTAGCCCAATGTTCGAGGATAATTTTTTTTAATTTTTCTTCCATTGTAGTTCAATTGCATTTGTTGGCAACTATGAAAAAGGTCTTCTAGTGTGGAGGTAAACAATGAGAGGCATTTGATGCTTTAATCCCAGTAATCTACATGATGTGTTGCAAGCCACTCATCTTGAGGCAAGAGGGAAAAACACCCAAGAAGAAGGTAGTAAAAATCCATTTAAGGGTAAAGAGAAATAAAAGGGTTTCAAGGGAAAGAAAAATCCATCCATTAAAAAGGAAGGAGAGAAAACAACTTGTAAAAGTTGTTCCAGAGAAGGCCACGATGAAGCTAACTGTTGGAAGCTTCATCCAAATTGAAGCCAAAGAAATTCAACAACAAACGAAAAGAAAAGACAAATGCAATCACTCAAGAAGAGGATTTGGGATCTGAATCGAGTGATGAAACAAAAATCACAACCATGGGGTTTCAAGGAAGGGAATCCATTGCCAGTAGTAGTTCTTCAGACTCACGAAAAGAAACTCCAAATGAAAAGAGGAGAATAGAATTGTTTCACATAAGGGTGATATTGAAACATAACAAGATTGATACATTGTCTGATAAGGGATATCAAGCCAATCTTATCTCAAAAAACATTTTCAAGAGTTCAAATCTAGAAACTGTTCCTCATCATAAACCATATCCACTTGGATAGGTATGTGACAATGTGCAATTGCACGTTACGGGAAAGTTAAAACTAAAATTCACAATCACTACAAAATTCATATATGAAGTGGAGCTTGACTTTGTGCCATTAGATATTTGTGGCATCATTTTGGGTAGCCCATACCTTTATGACAAAAAACCTATCTTCCATCAACATGAAAACAAGTATCACATATTAAAAAATGGAGTAAAATCTATTGTGAGAGCTCACATCAAGAAAACAAATCTTTCAATTGTTAATGCAGGGCAGATGAAAATATTGGTGAATTCGAGCAAGAATTTCATGCTTCTCATGATCAAACCCAAGAATGATATTGATTATGAAACGTTTTATGGTTGTAATTCGAATTTGAAAACTGATTTGGTTGACGATGTTAACCATTCTGATGATATGTTTCAGGAATCAAAAGGATTACTTCGAAAGAGGGGAATATAACCTGAGTTACAGTTGCAAAAAAAGTGTCTTCTTCCTAACATTTGCATGTACAAGATGTCAGTGATGGAATGCTCAGAAATTAGGACGAAAATCCGTGGATTGTTAAACAAAAGGATCATTTGGCCTACTCCTTTACGGTGTGGTGCACCTCTTGTTTTGGCGCTCGAGAAGAATGGTAAGAATTTCCTTGAATGGGATTCAAGAAGTGGTTTTCATCAAAGTAGATTTGTTGAAGGAGATATAGGGAAGACGAAATTCAAAACCGGGCAAGGTTTGTTTGAATGGCTTGTTATGCTTTTCGCTCTTTTCCGTCCTCCTACTACTTTTACACATATGAAGAAAGATGCGTTGAAGCCATTTCTAGATAGGATAGTCTATTTGGATGACATTTTCATTTTTATAAAATTTCATGTGAGAAAAAATACTTGATGTCTTATGTCAAGAACATTTGTTTCTGAAGATGTCAAACTATATGTTGGATAAAACTTCTTTTATGTACTTGAGCCATGAAATTGGTTCTTCAAAGCACGTTCAAGTTCCCAAAGGCTTTTTAGCAGTCTGCGTGGAACTTGGAGAAGGTGAGATGAAGTTAGAGCTCTCCAAGATTGATGTCGTAAAACTCTATGGTGATATTTACTCCATTCCTGCATATACATGTGAAAGAATCATACATCCCTGTGAAGCCACAGATGCCTTTTCTCTACTTGCAATTTACGCAGGCATTCTCAAGATAATCATTTGGATAAGAGGTTTTTTGGGAGCATCCCAATGTTGGAGGATATTTTTTTTTTAATTTTGCTTCTATTGTAGTGCATTTGCCTTCGTTGGTAGCTGTGCAAAAGGTCTTCCAGTGGGGAGGCAAACAATGAGAGGCATTTGATGCTTTAAAACAAAATATCAGTACAATTCTAGTACTTGCACTTCTAGACTTGAGACAATCATTTAAGTTCCAGATTTTCTTATGTGACTATGCCATGGGTGCAATATTTTTGCAATGTGGTAAGCCCATTTATTTTCATTCAGAAATCTTCAATGATAAAGTGTTTAAGTTGCAGTGAAAAAGGCACTTCCATCGGATGGGTTTTCTTCTACTATTCCACCCGGTCAAAAGGTATAAGAAAGGTATAAGAAACAAGTTTGTTGATGTACTTTCTAGGCCTATAGTTTGTATAACTACTTTCCTCAAGCATCATTTTGTTTTACATGAAAGTTATGTTCAGAAAAATACATACTTTCAAGATGTTTACGCAAGCTTGAGTCAAAGGAATAAAGTGGAGGAATTTGTTTACCATTTGCATCATAATGTATTGTATCATCTTCGTAAGAATGATGTTGCTACTGATAGTAATATGGACGAGGCCAAAGAGTTCATTTAATGACTCCAAATGGTACATTAAACAGTTCAAGAACAACTTGAAAAGGTTAAAGGCAAGAACACAGAAAGGAACAACAAGAATCGTGGAGATCACAAGTTCCAATTGAGTGTTCAGTGGATCAAGATTGGAAAGGTTAGGGAATTGTACCCTCACCTATTGGTCAATTAAAAGTGATCCTTTTTGGGGTCCAAAAGGTTTCCAATGGGGAGGAGTGATAAGGTGCTCAAAACTATGCTAAAAAATAAAGGTGTCACATTTTTGTTAAACTTACCTTCAGATCGAATAGCTCGTCATTTTGAATCCAACAGTATGAACGAAACTCAAATCTGAGCTCATATGCAGAAGTTAGAGCAAGTCAAAATTCAAGTTTGACTTGCTCCCATGGCACGATTGGATGGCATGGCAGGTTCCAACAATGAATTGGGAGGCGCCAAGTGGCAGGCTGTCATTGGCCCCTGCATATCACAAGTTGCAAGTCGAAGTTAAACCGTGTTAAAGAATCAACCCCCAAGTAGGGAATGGATTGCGATGCAATAAATCACAATTGTGCATTGGCGAAGGGAGTGAAGTACTATAGAATTGGCCTCGATGAGATCAGGGTTGTGATGCGATATCGAAAATCATAATACTGCAAAGTTCTGCATATCCATGACCATTGGTTTTCTGTCGATTGCAATATCCAAAAGCGATAAGGTTATAGGCTCTGGTTAACACTTCCGTTGGTTCCACCACGTTTCTATCACAATATCACTTGCCATGTACACAAAACTAAAGCCTCTTGGTCCTTTTTGAATGCGATTTGCGATAAAATTCAACTGACGGAATATGGTCTGCTGCGCGGTGAAATTTTCGCCTAGTTAGCACATTTTTGGGCTAATTTATAAGATCATGCCGAAAATGGGGAATTTGTGGAGCGAATATTGGGAGAAATAGGAGAAGTCATAAATTCTTCATTTTTTCACCAAATTGGATAAAAAGAGAGGCTAGATAGCAATTTTTGGACATTCTGGACTGATTTGAGTAGGTTTCAGAAGAATTTGAGCATTGTAAACACAAATTTTTACACTTTTGAGCATAATGGAGAGGCCCAAGCCATTGAAAGCTGTACCAAGGAGACGTAGCCCAGGAGGTGTGAACTCCTTTATCATGTTCTTGTTGTAATTTGATTTTGATGATGTTCTGTATATGTTTATGCTGATGTTCATATTCTAGTTTATGTTAAATTTCTCTTAAAATTAACATAAAAGCTCTTCATTTTACTTGAAAAAATTGATTAATCCTTAAGCACAATGAAAGAATTTTGTTTATAATCTGAGGAAAATATTAGCACTACAAACTAATATTCTAAATCAGATCAAAGAAGAAGAAGAGGAACCATCAAATTTGGAAGAGGAAGAGGAGGACAACGAAGAAGAAGACATGGTAGAGAAAAATATGGATTGGATGACTTAGGGCCCACTGGAACTTCCGGGTGTCCTGCATAAGATCCTAAGGCATGCGAAGAATCTCTTGATGAAATATGACCCTGACAAGAGAGTGAAGACTAAAGACCACTTGGATAACTTCTACCTTGATCCAGGTGGATCCCCAGACACAGTGGCATGGAAAAAGCTCAAAATTCAAATGTAGGTTTTAACCCCGTACAGAAATTACCTGCATACGAATTCTAAATCACAGGAAAAATAAAAATGTGAGAGCATAACACATAAAACACGTATACACAGAGATTTCCCACTGGATCCCAAAACTGGGACTACCAGCTTGATTTTTCATTATGTTCCTTTCAATTGTTACAATACATATTTATACATGTTGAAGCATCCAATACCATTGGACTGAAAAAACATCGCGTCATCCAAAACCATGGACCGAAAACCATCGCGTCCAAAAACATGTGCGAAAATCATGCGCAAAACCATAGGTGGGTCTGCCCAACCTAACATAGGGTCCAAAACCAAAATTTTCCGAGGCGCTACCCTGGACCCCATAAAGTGGGGTTATGGGTACCCCTCAAAACCCATGTTAACTATGTGGAAAGAATATAACACAACCCAACATCAAAGTGGCGGAAAGGCGATGAACTTGACATTAGATCGAAGTGCTCATCGCCTTGATTCAAACGGTGTGAACAACACTCCAATCCATGTTGAGATGAAGGAGATAGAGGCAGTCAAAGTTGGGTTGACTTTTGATGACTGAGCAAGTTTAACAAAGACACAATTTGGCCTTTTCTGGCAAAAAAAATCCGGCCAACTCCAGCCAGATTCTGGGCAAAATCGTGGCTTGGTTAAAAAGACTCCTTCAGTCCAAAACCGAAATTTTCAAAATCGGTATATTGTTTTATATAACAAAAAAAATATTAAAAAAAGGGGTGGCAGGCCACCAACCCCGTCACCCCAACCCATACCACATATATTATTAGTGGAGGGGCGGGTCACTACCCCCGGCCCCTTCCACGGAACTATGTAACAAAAACTGGGGTGGCTGGCCATTACCCCGCCACCCCACACCATGGAGCAACAAACCACGACATTAAATATAGGGTGGTGGGTCGGCCCTTGAGGTACGGACCCAACCACTCCCCAAACAAAACCAACGGCCCATTAAAAATCATTGCAAAGATGGAGGTGGGTATAGTGGGTGGGCTACCCAAGGTGGGCCTGACCCAACCATTACCTTTTTTTTTAATTTCATTTGTAAAAGTTATAAAAAAGGATTTTGTTATGTAAAAAGGAGGAGGCGGGGTTTGATTTCCCGACCTCCTCCCTATTAATCGAATCCCCAACCAACTTTCCTACAATGATTTCCTTGAAGAATCCGCTAGTGTTTTTATAGTTAAATGCAGTGTGTCAATGCACCCAGGCAGAGGAGGCAGTGCACGTAGTTCGATGCAAAATTTTGTAGGAAGGTCGAATTTTCACTTTGTCAGAATTAGACAAATTTTATATGGTTTCAACACTTCTTGGTGCCATGAACACAATGGCATTGTCCATTTCTCCATCAGAGTTATGCATTTTTTGGCCATTTTTCAGTATGGAGGTATAATACTCCTTTTTGTAATTGATGCTTGTACTCTTCTTTCTCATGCAACTTAATGAATGAAGGCCTCCCCATTGATCAAGCAGAGCCCGAGACATAGTCCAAGTCAGATGAAATCCGCTATCAAGTCTTGTTGTCTTCTTTCATGCTTTATGTGTTTCTCCTCTTCTCTCATGTGCACATTAATTTTTCTATGTTAAGCTACAATTTATGCATGTAATTATTTAACACATCTATAAGCAAAATATTTTGGATCAAGGGGTATCGGAGCAGGTCTTTTAGATGTCAATTTCATGTTTGTATGCTAACAAGAAATAGGCTCTGAAGAGGTGAAGGGAAACTAAAGTCTTTCGATCCCGAAGTGGGTTGTGCACATCGAAGGAGAAACATGGCAGATGAAGAGGCTCATCATGAAGAGGAGCGCTATTTCCACAAAACCTTCTATACAATGGCAGAGAATGTCGATCAGTTGCTTCCAAGGTTGAAGAAAGAAAAAGAGATAAATCTAAAAGAACAAGGTTCAATGCATGGGAATGGTGGAGAATAACCCCCTCCTTCTCCTTCCATGAGTGAAATTTCTTCTTCCTCTCATCACCATCATCATAGAAAATCAAGGGATGCATCTAAGAAACCTTTCTTTAAATTAGATGTCAAATTTGATCTTCCCATGTTTAATGGTGAAAGTAATGCAGAAAATCTTAATAACTGGATTAGGAAAATTGAAATCTATTGCAAGATTCAACAGATTGATGAGGACGAGGCAATTATTTATTTGGCCTCTCTTCGGCTAAGTAGCACCGCTCTTGGTGGGAGAGAAAATTCTGATGCAGTAAGAGTGTGGGCAATATTCATTCCTCATGACCTAGTTTCATTTCTGCATTAAAGGAACAATTCTATCACTTGGGTTACAAACAAAAAGCCTTAATGGATTGGAAATACTTAAGGCAAGGCAGAGGTTAGGATGTTCAAAGCTTTACAGTGGAATTTAGAAAACAAGCACTTAATTTTGACATTGCACTTGACTCACCTAAAGTAGTAACTAAGTATATTGGATCATTACATAGTTACCTTAGAAATTCATTATTATTTTTTGAACCAACTACTATTGACTCCGCCACTGTGAAGGCAATTCATCTTGAGAACAGGGGAAAAAATGAAAGAGATGATCATTTCAAGAAACCACCTTTCAAGCCTCCAAATGGAAAACTCAAAGTGAAAGGAAAAGGAAAGGAGAAGAGGACGACATCAACCAAGAAATATGAAGAAGAAATACCTTATTGCAATCACTGCAAAAAGGAAGGTCATGACAACGATCATTGTTGGAAACAATACCCGAAAAAGAGACCAAATAAGTATGGAGGAAAAGGCAAGCAGAATATAGTGGCAACTGTGCAGCAAGATCTTGGATCCGATTCAGGAGATGAAGCATTGATCACAGCAGTAGGAACAAAAGGTACTCTTACACCTCATGTTAATTTTGAATCACATGAAGACACTAGTTCAATAGATGAGTCTCTTCGTAATTAACAAAAGAAAATTGAGCTATTTTATATTAGAGTTATCATAAATCATACAAAAGTGGAAACTCTATTTGATACCAGATCCCAAGCAAACTTAATTTCAGAGTCCTTGGTAAAGAAGCTACGCTTGGAAACCAAACCACATCCAAAACCTTACCCACTTGGATGGATATATGATAAAGCAAAATTGAATGTAACTAAGCAGTGTAAGGTTAAATTTGTGATCGCTTCTAAGTTAGTGGATGAGGTAAAACTTGATGTGATACCATTGGATATCTGTGGCATGGTGTTAGGGAGTCCATATCTATATGATAGAAAGGAAATCTTCTTCCACCATGAAAACAAATACCAAATCACAAAAGATGGGGTAGAATATATTGTAAAGGCTCATCAAACTAAAACCAATGCTAGCCTTGTAAGTGCAAGGCAAATGAAGAGGTTGGTGAATTCCAGTAAGGGTTGCATGCTTATGATTGTAAGGGGAAAATATGCAGAATTATCCGATGCTTTCCAGGGTTGTGATCATCTGCATAAAAAGAAATTATGTGAATTAATTTCTAACTATGGTGAGATGTTTCAGGAACCAAAGGAATTACCTTCGAAGAGGGAAATCCAACATGAGATCCATTTGCAGCATGATGCTCCTTTACTTAATATTGGCATGTACAGGATGTCAACCATTGAGATCGAGGAGATCAAAAAGCAGGTATAGGAACTATTGAACCAACGGGTCATCAAACCAAGCACTTCTCCATGCGGCTCACTGATTGTCTTAATGCCAAAGAAATATGGCACATGGACAATGTGCATGGATTATCAAGCACTAAACAAAATCACAGTGAAAAATCGTTACACTCTTCCTCACATTGGTGACTTATTAGATCAGTTAAATAATGCTATTTATTTCACCAAATTGGATTTGTGTAGTGGTTATCACCAGGTCCGAATTGTAGAGCAGGATGTGTGGAAAACCACCTTTAAGACCAAATAGGGTTGTTCGAATGGATGGTGATGCCATTTGGACTTTGCAACACTCCAGCCACTTTCATGAGGGTCATGAATGATCTCTTTAGGCCTTTCAATGATGAATTTGTTCTTGTATATCTAGATGATATCCTTGTCTTTAGTAAAAGTTGGAATGAACATGTATGTCATGTGAAGAAAGTGTTTGATGTATTGAAAAATGAAAAACTCTATGTAAAATTATTAGCGTGTGAGTTTGGGAAAACCTCTTTGGTTTACCTAGGTCATATTGTTGGTCAAGGTCAGCTAAAAATTGATCCTTTTAAAGTTGAAGCAATTTCAAATTGGCCTAAGCCTACTAGTGTAACCGAGGTTCGCAGCTTTTTGGGTGCAATACAATCTTGGAGGAGATTTATTGCCAGTTTCTCTATTATTTTGAGCACCTTTGCACGCATTGACACATGTAAAGAAAGTCTTTCAATGGGGAGGAAAGCAATAGATGTCCTTCGAAACATTCAAAAAAAAATTAGCACCGCACTGGTCTTGGCCTTACCAGATCTCCAACTTCCATTTGAGATCGAAACAGACACCAACGGATATGCCATGGGAGCTGTAATTATGCAGCAAAATAAGTCGATATGTTACCATTCAGAGAAGTTCTCTCAGGTTGTGATGAACTATCCCTCTTATGACAAGGAGTTATATGCCTTGGTCCAGAGTGTGAAAAAGTGGAAACACTACTTGATCGGCAAGGAGACCATCATCCATACAAATCATCAACCCTTGCAGTATTTTCAATCACAGACCAAGTTGCAGCAATCTCGTCATTTTAGGTGGATGGATTTTCTTTAGCAATTTCATCTGGTAATAAATTATAAGAAGGGCACTAGAAGCAAAGTGGCCGATATGCTATCTCGCCGTCCTATTTATGCTTCTGTTATTTTGCATAATGCTTCATTATCTTTTGAAAGTTATGTTGAACAATATGCTAACGATGATGACTTTAAGGAGATTTATGCAAAACTAACCCCTGGTGGAGAACTATCACTTGTAGGGGAAACTGTTGTATCACCTTGGAAAATTGTGCATACTCATAGGAGAAAGGGTACATGTAATCCGGGAGGCCCACACCTCCCTTGTGTCTGGTCATTTTGGTATTAAAAAAACTTTTTGTCATGTACAAAGATTTTGCTTTTGGCCTCATATGAAGAACATTGTGACTCGCTATGTAAAGGGTTGTGTGATGTGTTCTATTTCAAAGCCCTCTAATAGAAAACTCGGGCTCTACACATCATTCCCTATTCTGAGTCGTCCATGGGAAAGTGTGTCGATGGATTTTATAGGAGTTTTTCCTTTGTCTAGAAAAATTCATGGCTATTTGTATGTCGTTGTTGACCGTTTTAGTAAGATGTGTATTTTAATGCCTTATAAAAAGTAGATCACTACAAAGCAGACTGCTCATCTTTTCTTCCAACATGTTTGGGTCCATTTTGGGTTGCCCACATCAATTGTGTCAGATCGGGACTCTCTCTTTCTCGGAGAGTTTTGGACCAGCCTGTGGAAGATGATGGAAACCAAGTTGAAAAGAAGCACGACATTCCATCCACAGACTTACAGACAGACAGAGGTTGTCAACCGCATTGTGGTACACTTGTTGCAAGGCTATTGTGAAAATTTCCTAATTTTTGGGATGAGAATCTTCCATATGTGCAACATTCCTACAACTGAGCAGTGCACTCATCTATGCGTCCTTCACCATTTGAGACATGTTTTGGCTACCTTCCAAAATACCCTTTTAATATGGTCTTTGGAAGGGAATATGACTCTAGTGGACGTGATGACAGGGACAAAGCGCAACAATTCATTCAGCGGATCTAGTTCATTCACCTAGCAGTACAGGAGTAGTTGGAGAAAAGTCAAACCCGTTACAAGGATCAACATGACAAACACCGAGTCGACCATCAATTTCAGGTGGGTGACAAAGTGTGGTTCCATATCAGCAAGGACAGGATGAAGGGAGAAGGGAAGAAGTTGCAACCAATCCGGTATGGTCCATTCACCATATTGGAGAAGATTGGAAACAATGCCTTCCATCTCGATTTGTCGATATATATGCAAATGTGCTCCATAGTGAATGTGGAGAACTTAAAGTTGTATGAGCCACCATTGATTATGGACACCAAGGAGGTGGGCGCAGTTCCTACAATTGATGACTTTGCACCAGAGTATCTCGATGAGTTACCTGAAGACATCATTCTTGACAAAAGAACGAGGACTTCATGACGGGGAGATGTGGAATACCTTTGAGTTGGTTTCAAGGGGATGCACCCTAGCAAGGAAAAATGGCTGGAAAAAGAAAGAGTGAGGGAATAATTCCCTCACTTTCCAATTGATTGATAAAGCTTTTGGTGGTCCAAAAGCTCCTCAATGGGGAGGATTGATCCAAGTGGATCCCCAGACACAGTGGCATGGAAAAAGCTCAAAATTCAAAGTGGTGGAAAGGTGATGAATTTGACATTAGATTGAAGTGCTCGTCACCTTGATTCCAACGGTATGAACGACACTCCAATCCGAGTCTGAATGAAGGAGATAGAGGCGGTAAAAGTTGGAATCCAGCCAACTCTGCCCAGATTCTGGGCAAAATCGTGGTCTGGTTAAAAAGACTCCTTTGGTCCAAAACCGAAATTTTCAAAATGGGCATATTGTTTTATATAACAAAAAAAATATTAAAAAAAGGGGTGGCGGGCCACCAACCCCGCCACCCCAACCATACCACATATATTGTTAGTGGAGGGTTGGGCCACTACCCCTGACCCCTCCCATGGAACTATGTAACAAAAACTGGGGTGGGCGGCCATGACCGCGCCACCCCACACCATGGATCAACAAACCATGACATTAAATATAGGGGGTGGGCTGGCCCTTGAGGCACAGACCCAACCACGACCCAAACAAAACCAATGGCCCATTAAAATTCATTGAAAAGATGGAGGTGGGTATGGTGAGTGACCCAACCATTACCTTTTATAAAAAAAAAATCGTTTGTAAAAGTTATATAAAAAGATTTTGTTATGTAAAAAGGAGGAGGCGGGGTTTGACCGCCCGACCTCCTCGCTATTAATAAAATCCCCAAACAACTACCCTACAATGATTTCCTTGAAGAATCCACCAATTATTTTATACTTAAACATGTTTTGTCAGTGCGCCCAGGCAGAGGAGGCAGTGCATGCAGTTCGAGGCAGAATTTTGCGAGAGGGCTAAATTTTCACTTTGTCAGAATTTGACAAATTTTATATGGTTTCAACACTTATCGACACGACAAACACAATGATGTTGTCCATTTCTCCATCAGAGTTCTGCATTTTTTGGCCATTTTTCAGTATGGAGGTATAAGACTCCTTTTTGTAATTTATGCTTGTACTCTTCTTTCTCATGCCACTTAAAGAATGAAGGCCTCCCCATTGATCGAACAGGGCCCGGAGACGTAGTCCAAGTCAAACAAACTCCATTATCAAGTCTTGTTGTCTTCTTTCATGCTTTATGTGTTTCTTCTCTTCTCTCATGTGCACATTAAATTTTCTATGTTAAGCTACAATTTATGCATGTAATTCTTTAACACATCTATAAGAAAAAGATTTTGGATCATACCTACATCTACAAACCGTATAGGTATGTTACGATGATATTTCATGCAAACTTTTTCCATGTACCTTGGATAGTAGAAAAGTTGTATGGTATCACAACCTTCCTCCAAACTCCATCCAGAATTGGAGGGCATTCACAAGAAAATTTCTTGAGAAATTTGTTGAAGATAAGACCCTTGCCATGTTACTAAAGGAGTTGGGCAGTCTTAAGATGGAGAAAAAGGAAAAAGTTAAAGATTTCAGTCATAGGTTCAATCACATATTGACAAGTTTTCGAATGACAAAAAACCTCATGACT
Organism: Pinus taeda; assembly: GCA_000404065.3. NCBI lineage: Eukaryota > Viridiplantae > Streptophyta > Pinopsida > Pinales > Pinaceae > Pinus > Pinus taeda. The sequence continues at coordinate 304,429 of APFE031608095.1, forward strand.
CCATCACCATAGACTACTACACTTTTGCCTTGTTGAAAATTATTGCACAGTTTATAAAGTGAACTACAAGACCAACATTGACAGAAAATTATGAAGAGTCTATGGTCATTGAGAAGGAACTGCGCACCATTGGAGTCGCCACTAATGATGAACCCACAAAGGATTCCAAGGACACGGGTAAGAGGTCTCAATCCTTTGTGACCAAGGCTAAGGAAAAGGAGCATAATGATCTTAAAAGCCTTACTCTTCTCATCAAGTCCCTAACCACCAAAATGGTTTAACTTAAACAAAGGACAAGTGAGACTACCATCAGCAGCAAGGCCCCCAAGTTCATGCTTAGAAGGAATGAAACTTCCATAAGTAGTAGCAATCAGTTAGAAAAATATGTGGAAAGTTCTAATGTGGTGTTGAACATTAAAAAAATTGGCATGGATTCGTACTGCACGTTTTATAATGAGCATCATATGAGAAAGACGTGCCCACAATGGAACCAGCTCATTAGCAGAAAGGTTGCACAATTTTTTGACTCAGTGATGGTTGAGGAGTAGGCTGAGACGGGTGAAGGGAAGGAAGAAGCTGCTATAGCTAATGAAGCTCTGAGAATTGAGCAAGCAATGAACATGTATCATTGCATTCTCACAACCCAAAAAAATATTTCCAATAAGCAACCTTTGAGTGATGGTCCGACCCAGAAGAAGAACAACTGATACAAATTAATAATTCAAGGATCAACCGCTGTGATTAAGGTGCCAAAACAGAAATTCAAAAAAAACTTGTTAAGAAAGATCAATCCTCCAACTAACACAGTGTAAAACACTAAGAGAAAGTGTGAGAAAACAGTTCCAATGAAAAGTGTTTTCGATAGCAATAAAGATAGGGCCATCCCTTTGGAAACCACAAACCCAGTTCCATCCCCAAACACCTTAGTCAATATTCCCATTGTAGATTATAAAATTGTAGAGTATGAAGAAGGTTCGTGCAAACATCTCCCTAGTTAAACTTACAAATATCACAAGCCAATAGGACATCCTTCTACGGGCACTTGCACAAAATTCTACAGGAAATGCATCCTCTTCAGACAAGGGATCTAGTTATTCTCCTGACACTCTTTCATATGTACTCAATGCACTCATGATGGAAGAACAAACTCTTCCCACCATTCTTATTAACGTTTGAAATCTTCAACTTCAATGTACACAATTTCTTGGTTGATTCCGGTGCATCCGTAAATGTCATGCCATTATTTGTGGCCAAGAAGATCAATGATAAATGGGACAAGACAAATTCATGGATCATTCAACTAGACAAAACTCATGTCTAGGCAATTGGTGAACTCAGGGATGTCATCATCCAGTTATCATTTGATGAACGAGTTCACCAATGTATCAATATAGTGATTGTGGACATTCCGAAAGCAATAGAGTGTTGCTGAGAAGAGACTAGTCAAGCAAGCTTCAAGGAAACTTTACCATAGACTGGTCACACTTATGGATTCCGTACAGGGGCAGGAAAAACTAGATATAGGTAGAGTCAGAGAAATACGTGAAGCACATAGTGACTTCCTTGAATGAGCATAATGAGCCAATGGATTTCGCAGAACTTTTATTTGGAAATTATTTTCTAGAAACACAGTTGGGGTTGTATCTTGTAAAGGCATCCTCAGTTCCACCAAACACACAATTAGATCTCCTTCCATGTCCAACTAGTGATAATGAACTTTGTACAATTAGTAGTAGTAGTAGTAGTAGTAGTAGTAGTAGTAGTAGTGTAGTGAGTAGCCCCTGTACATATGATATGTGGACAATGTACTTTAGCAGATCCAAGACATATGAGGGCTCTATAGCTGGTTGTGTTTCAATAGACCCGCTGTAGAGAAAACACTTAATCACTTGTTGCTTGGAATTCAAGTGCACGAATAACACTACAGAATATGAAGCACTCATCTTGGACTTACAGAAAGCCATAAACCTTAAAGTTGTTATTTTGAAAGTTATAGGTCAGTTCGAAATTGTGGTGTGTTAGGTATGTAACACTATACATTGTGTCTGACCTCATCTTAAGAGTTATCAACAAGAGGTATGGCGACTCATCTCTCACTTCCGAGCTTTTAATATTATTTCAATAGCAAGAAAGCGTAATGTAGTTGTGGATGCCTTGGAAAACACAACTTCTAGGATGTTACCTTTAAGGGAATAATTTTCTATTGAAATTATGTATAAACCATCCATCCTAGATAACATAACTAACTTACCTGTTTTTTATGATGACAACAGATACTGTAATTTATGGTGAACGTTTATGTCTTCAAAGATGTAGTGATCGACGAGGACGTGCATGAGAAGGCACTGCAGGACACAGTCAGTGCAAGCAAAGGCAACCTCATCCCTAAGGGTATGGTATCACTTGAAAAGATGTATGATCTGCATAATCGATTATGTGGACGTATGAATGCTAAAACCCACAGTTATATGTTTCCGCATTAGAAAATTAACTTGGTAACTGAGAAAGATCCAAAATACGTCAATCTCGGTACTTTCTGCGCACCACAAGATCAGTAGGCCTTCATCCACTTATTCAAGCAGTACCATAATGTCTTTACATGGGCATACAAAAAAATCAAGACTTATGACACGTGAATCATCCAACATGTGATACCGATCAAGGAAGGACTAAACCATTTCAACAGTAATTAAGGAAATTTCACCCAATGCTTAAGCATTTTATACAAAAGGAGTTGATAAAATTGTTAAATGCTTGGATAATTTATAAGGTGCAACATTCAACGTGGGTATCAAACTTATTCCCTGTAAGAAAGAAGTCTAGGGAGATCCACCTATGTGTATATTTTCACAATCTCAACCATGCCTCAGACAAGGATAATTACCCAATGTCATCCATGGAGAAAATATTGCAAACAGTCTATGGGGCCAAAATTTTTCCTTCACTCAATGGATTTTCTAGTTACAACCAAGTTCTGGTAGCAGAGCCTGAGATATTGAAAACTACATTCTAGATGAAGTGGGGCATGTTTGCATTTTGACGAATGTCATTTGGGCTAGTCAATGTCAGTGAAACATTACAATGCGCAATGGACATTGGCTTTCATGGACTTATTGTATTTTCAAAATAGAGGTCAAACCACCTGCGCCATTTGAACAATATTTTTTAGCAATGCCAAAAATACGGGATATCCTTGAATACCAAGAAGAGTATCTTTACATTGTCTAAAGGTAACCTTCTAGGACACATCATTTATAAAAGTGGGATCAAGATGGACCGAGAAAAGGTTAGGACCATTACGCAGATTCCCCACCCAGTGAACAAGAAATTTATGTAGTCTTTCTTGGGGAAGATCATCTTCCTCTGAAATTTCATCTCTGACTATGATCATATTGTTAAACTGATACAGGAGATGATCAAGAAAGACACATTTTATAAACGAGATAAGAGGGAAAAGGATGCATTCACCCATATCAAGCAAGCTATAGCAGAAGCACCTGCATTGTACAACCCAAACCTCAATAAAGACTTCTTTCTCTACACTTTTTCTTATGACACCTTTCTTGCTGTTGTGCTCACTTAGAAGGATGAGTTGAACAATGAACAACTTATCTATTTCATGAGTGCAAGCCTGTAAGGACTAGAGGTAAAATACCTCTCATGAACAAAGAATATTATACATTATACGAGGTGGTAAAATACTCCAGACCCTATCTATTGAAAATTGTTATATTATCTTTTTTCCACACCTAGCAATCAGGTCATTGTTCGTTCAACAAGAGTTGGGTGCAAGGAGCGTGAACTAGATGACTGGATTACAGGAATACGATCTTGACATCAGGTTGGTTCACATAATCAAGAGTCATGGTCTTTTCAAATTAGTAGCAAAAGAAGTCAATGAAAAAGAGGAAGAAGAAAAGCTTGCAAGATGGGAGCAAGAGATCAAGATGTACAACATTGAGCGAGCCTCCCCACTCCATACATAAACTCTTGGTATGTGGATGTGCGCCAATACCTTGAGCATGGAACCGTGCCCTCTCACTTCTATATCCAGTAGAAGAAGGCACTTTGACTCAAAGCACTATCGTATCAGTTGGTGGATGGGGTGTCATTTAGGAAGCACCACAATGGAATATTGCTCAGGTGTTTGGAGGCACATGATTCAGAAAAGGTGTCACGTGATCTCCATGATGGACCAGCCGGGGGACACTTAGCAGAAAACACTATAGGGCATAAGTTTATGCAAGTTGGATTGTACTGGCCTACATTATTCAAATATTCTCATGCTTATGCCCGCAAGTGTCTAGTCTTTCAAATGTGTGCTGATAGAAATCATAAGTCAACAACCCCATTGTAGCCCATTGGAGTGGAAGAACCATTTCAACATTGGGGCTTGGATATCATTGGGGAAATTTCCCCACAATCATCGAAGCAACACTGCTATATCCTAACTGCCACAAATTATTTCACGCGGTGGATGGGGGTAGTTTCCCTAAAACAAGTGAATGATCAGGAAGTCGTCATCTTTATACAGCAAAATATCATCTCCAGGTTTGACGTTCCTATGTCAATTGTTTTTACAAAGCAACATACTTGTCCTCGTTAAAAATTTATGAATTTGCAGTAGAAAATGGTATTAACTTGAAACATTATGCTAATTATTATCTGTAGTGAAATGGTCTTGTTGAATCCATCAACAAGAACCTCATATGTATCATGAAAAATACCATATTCTCTTAGAAAAAAACAATAGAACTCTACTTTGTTTAATGCCTTATGGGCAGAGTTAGTCATTCCTAAACCTTCTTTTAACACCTCCCATTACTTCCTAGTATACTGAAAAGAATCCATCCTTCCATCGAACATGCACTTTCCTGCTTTCCAATTGTCCCAAGAATCCCAAGGCAAGCCATATATCTTAGTTCAACGTAGGATGGACACTTTACATGAGCTACAAGAAGAAAGGTTGAAAGCAAAAGAAAAAATTTCGCTTCACCAAAATGGTATAAAGAGATGGTTTGATAGAAAGTATGCAAGGAAGAATATCTTTAGTGTGGGTGAATTAGTCTTAGAGTGGAATAAAGCCCATGAGGACAAAGGAAAACACACTAAGTTTCAGTCCCTATGGATTGGTCCATACACATTTTACAAAAATCTTGGCCAACACACATATCATCTTCAATCACATGTCGGAAAGATTTGTAGAAAACCATGTATATTCACAAGCTCGTTCAATGTACTAAAGAATAGGACACGAATCTACTTCTACTTTCAACCAAGGGAAGCCAATATATCGATGAAAACAATATGAACAAGAAGAAAATAAATCAATGACACATAACACAAGATGTATCTAAAGAAAGCCACTGCTCAAAACCCTACTATTTGTATTGCATATATCAAAAATATGAGTGACGATACAAAGGTTTTTATCAATTGAACAATTCCACACAAGTATGCTCAACTCTCTTAGTTCACAAGCTAGCTCTTTCCAACACTTAGCCAATTCTGCAGCTCTCCAAGCCCCTAACCTCTTGTGTAATTCCTAGGATGAATAGCCTATATTTAAAGGGAATTCATGCTTCCAAAAATGTACAATCCAAACATAGGATAAATATTTGATGCATGCATGATATTTACACTCCAGTAAATAATATAATTGATAGTACACTATCCCTCCACTCTAGTCTCAACTGGGTCTTTCTTAGAACATACATGCATGAGTTTATGATGAGGGAATCTTCAGTTAACTAGAGTGACACTTGTGGATGCACTAGTGCACCAACTGGTTGTTAAATCTGAATCATTTCCTTAAACAAATTGGAACTAATTTAACTTAACTTAACTCAGTAAACTGAGTGATCTAATTTCCAACTCAATTTAAACTCATACTAGACCCCTAAAACTTAGGGAGAACATATACATGACTACAGAAAGACTTCCAACTCGAAATTCCTAAGATAATTAAGTTAATTAAACTTAATTAACTAATTACAAGTTGCTATGAGAATAAAATAAAATTTTAATTCTATGTTTATTTTAAGTACATATTAAACTAGAATTTCTTGTTTCCATTTCTCAACACTCCCTCTCAACAAGGAAGGGATTATCATCTACCCCGATCCTGTCTCTGTGAAACTCGAATTTACATCTTGACAATGCCTTTGTCAAAATGTCAACATCTTGCTCCTCTCTAACACCATATTCCACCTCAATAAAAAATCTCTGAGATGATGATATCAGATATCAATATGCTTGGACCGATCATGAAAAAATGGATTTTCATAGAGTTTTATGCAACACTGATTATTGTATTAAATCATAGTGGATCCATTTGTTAACCAAACAAACCAAACATGATCTTCCTCATCTAGATAGCCTCACATGCTTCCTGACTCGCAACCATGTACTCTGCCTCTATCGAACTGAGTGAAATCGATCTTTGTTTCCTACTATACCAAGAAATTGTCGCTGACCTACTACTGAAGATCCCTCCTGATGCGCTATTCTTGTCAGATGCACTTCCTTCCCAATATACAATGGTTAAGCCTTGAAGCTTCACTCCCTCTTTCCATGTGTACCATAACCCATACTAAGAAGTGCCCCTGAGGTATCTCAACACATGCTTTGTCGCCTTCCAATACAACTTGGTAGGCCTAACCATCGCTTGACTAAGCTGGTTAACTTCATAAAACAGATCCAGTCGTGTTTTCACCAAGTACATGTGTGAACCCAAACGTTTATTGTAACAATAGCTTCCACTACCTCCCTTGAAGTATCATCCTCCTTCCTACAGTTACCTGCTAGTTGAGTCTCCATGGATTTGTTGCTCTCCATGCGGAATCTCCTGAGTATCTTGTTGGCATACTTTCCCTGAGACACAAACAACTCCCTGTCTCCCTGCCATACCTCCATGCCAAGAAAGTAATGCATGAGCCCCATGTCCTTCATCTTAAACTCTCTTAAAAGGTCCTCCTTGCAAGATTTGATCAGCTGATCATCACTTGTCAGTATGAGATCATCAACATAAAGTACAATGATCAACAGTTTACCTTCCACCACTATGTGGTACAGGTTCGCATCTGCTTCACTCTTCGTGAATCCCAACCTGGTGAAGTAGCTATCTATCCTGGTTTACCAAGCATGGGGTGCTTGCTTCAGCCTATGCAATGCTCTCTTGAACTGACACACATGCGACTCACGATCAAAGGTCTCAAAACCTTCAAGTTTTTCTATGTACACCTCTTCCTCAATCATGCCATTAAGGAAGGTTGTCTTCACATCCATATGATGTATCTTCCAAGCTATTTGTGCTAATAGTGCCAATATAGACTTGATCGACGAGTACCTTGCAACAGGAGCAAAGGTGTCATCATAGTCAATCCCCTCTACTTGTGAAAAGAAACAAACCACAAATATAACCTTATGATTCTCCACACTACCATATGTAGCTTTCTTTACCTCGTGAAGACAATGGGATCTCACCACTAACTTCTCCTCCAATCTCGAGACCACATCCCAAACATTGTTACGAACTATGGAGTCATACTCCTCCACGATGGCATCAACCCAAACTGGTTGTCGCACTACTTCCTTAAGGGAAGATGGTTCTATCACAACACATTCACCTATAAGATCCATGTATCCAATGTACCTCTCAGGTGACCTCCTCTACCTACGCTGAGAAGTGCGTGATCCCGCATTCTCTCATGCATCATGCAATAATCTTTTAGCCTCTCTGGTGCACTTTCTTCCCTCTGTATAAGACTTTGCCTGCGTGGATGTTTCCACTCTCGGATCCTTTGCATGTGGCTACTCCATATCAATCTGAGGTTCCTCAACCTTAGGAGCTAAAATCTCCTCATCTGCATGTATCTCAAGTTCCCTCTCAAGGGAAACTCACATGTCCTTCTCCTCATCGAATATGAAATCCTTGCAAACCACTCTCATCTTATTAGTCAGAAGGTACACCCAATAGTTGTGAGGTCTATCAATGTAACCAAAAAATATCCCCAACTCTTTTGTGAGCTCAAGCTTCTTCTGTGCATCTTTTGTCACATGGAAATATATCGATGACCCAAAAATCCTGAAGTTACCAACATCTGGCCTCTTACCGAAATAAGCTTCCTCTGGTGTCTTCATCTCAAGTGTCTGATGTGGGCTCCAGTTCTGAACATAAATCATTGTGTTGCATGCCTCAGCCCACAAGTGTAGTGGTAGGCCATGATCATGAAACATCACCGTTGCTACCCCTACTATGTTTCTGTTCTTCCTCTCATCCACCCCATTATGCTAAGGGTTATGGGGTGCCGTCAACTCCCATTTAATCCCTTCTGCTGCATAGAAGTTATTAAGCTCATTTGGTACATACTTAGCACCTTTATCACTCTGTAGAGCTTTAACCTTGTTTCCTAAGTCTTTCTCCACCAATGCTTTAAACTAATAAAATTTTGTGAAATTTTTATCCTTTTCTGCATGAAAAATATCCAACATTTACGATAATAGTAAAAAAAAATATAACATAATACCTGTGTTTTGTTGTCAACGCTATCGAGAATGGTACACACACATTTGAATGGACTCGCTCTAGAATAGCCTCTGATCGATTGTCTCTATCGTGAAAGGAAGGCTTGGCGTATTTTCCAAAAGTACACTCCTTGCATGTGTCAACTTTCTCAAGCATGCCTTGGGGAAGACTGGTAGAGATATACTGCAATATCTTCAAATACCCATGATTCAAGTGGCCCAATCACCTATGCCACAACTCACCAATGTATTGGCTCTACACCCTTTCTACTTTTGTGCTCAAAGTAGCACACTCCTCTACCTCCATCTTATAGAGATTCTTCACTCTAATCCCTATCTTCTTTACTTGACCTATGGATATGAGTCGAAGGAACGCCTTTCCTTTTGATAAGATCACATCATAACCTTTATCCTCAAGCATGGCAACATATACCAAGTTCTTCTTCAGCCCAGGAACACACATAAAATTATTCAAGGTGAGTGGATCCCCATACTCCCTCTAAAAAGTAATCATGCCTAATCCAGTAACACTATACTTCCCGTCATCACCCATCTCAATATGCATATGGAGATCTTTCTTCTACAGGTCACTGAATAACCCTTTGTCTCTAGTCATGTGGAATAAAACTCCACTAAATATGTACCATACACTTCCCATCATTGATGACACCATGCATGCAATGAGGGAAAATTCCAATTTGAATTGAGAAGACAAAGCCTCACCCGCTGCTCCTCCTGAGGACTTCTTCTTGGACTTCTTGAGTGGACAAATTGTAGCACAATAGCCCAACTCATGATAATGAAAGCACTTAACTATCATCATGTGTTTCTTCTTACCTCCATGATAAGAATATGGTTTGGAATGGGAATCTTTCCCTTTCCTCTTCTTTGCCTTAACCGCTAAGGCACAATTCTCTTCATCATCAGTCTTTGATGAAGAGCCATCCCTGGTGTTCCTCCTGATCTCCTCTTACATCAAATTTTACCACCATCGATCCTAGTTTGATAGTTTCTCTCAACCATTGACAAAGTCCTGATAACTATGCCAACTCTTTGGGAGTGCTAGAAGAGCAAGACTCACCATATCATCTTTGGCAACCATGATTCCAACACTTCCAATTTCATCATGACATTGAGTGAACTTGGTCAAGTATTTTGGAATCGTCTCACCTTTCTCCATTTTGATTCTTTGAAGTTTGTCCTTCAATGCCAATTTCCTTTAGTCACTGTTATTCTGATATAGGTCCACCAATTTTTTCTACATAGAATACGAAGTTTCCTTTTCATGGAGACTTGAGACATTGTGGTCTTGAACTCCCTCAAGGATTATCCGCCTCGTCTTCGCCACACACTTCTTCCATTCGACCAAATTTTCTACATTGGATGTTGTTCACTTAGGAATTTCTTGATCAACGAATGCCTTCAATCTATTATCCTCTAGCATAACCTCCATTATGTCCCTCCAGGATATAAAATTTGAGCTTCCTTCCAAGGCATACTCGAGCCGTAAACCATAGAACGCCATCTGCTGATCCTACTATAAGTATTGCAAATTCAAATTTCACATATAATCCAAAACTCAAAACTTCAAAATCTCCTCTAGTATATTGTTATTAGCTCTAATACCATGGAGAAAATCCTTTAGATTCACAAGATCATGCAATGTACTAAAGAACAGGACAATAATATACTTCTACTTTCAACCAACATAAGCCAATAGATCAATGAAAACAACATGAACAAGAAGAAGATAAATCAGTGGAACATAACAAAAAATGTATCTAGGGAAATCAATTGCTCAAAACCCCACTATATGTATTGCATATATCAGAAATAGTAGTGAAGATACAAATCTTGTTCTCACTAGAAAAATTCCGCACAAGTATGCTTAACTCTCTTAGTTCACAAACTAGCTCTTGGCCAACACTTAGCCAATTCTACAACTCTCCAAGCCCCTAATCTCTTATGTAATTCCTAGAATGAATAACCTGTATTTAAAGTGAATTCATGCTTCCAAAACTGTTCAATTCAAACATAGGATCAATCTTTGATTCATGCATGATATTTACACTCTAGTAAATAATACAATTGATAGTACATTGTCCCCGCACTCTAGTCTCAACTGGGTCTTTCTCAGAACTGACATGCATGAGTTTCTAATGAGGGAATATTTAGTTAAATAGAGTGACACTTGTGTATGCACTAGTGCACCAACTAACTATTAACTCTCTATTAGTTCCTTAAACATTTTGGAACTAATTTAACTGAACTTAACTGAGTAAACTAAGTGATTTAATTTCCAACTCAATTTAAACTCATACTGGACCCCTAAAACTTAGGGAGAACATATACATGACTACAGAAAGACTTCCAACTTCAAATTCCTAAGCTAATTAAGTTAATTAAACTTAATTAACTATTTACAAGTTGCTATGAGAATAGAATTTGATTTTAATTCTCAGTTTAATTCAAGGTCAAATTAAACTGGAATTTCTTGTTTCCATTTCTCAACAAGATTGACTCTCTCCCTGTCAATGAAGATTTGGGGTTGCACCCCACACTATGTACATAGTCTTTTTATGTTTTTTGTTTATATCTTTGCTTCTATTTTGTGTTGTTTTTTCATGTAAATGAGTTTTGTGCCTCACAGCGTCGTGGCTTCTATGTGTATGTGGCTGAAGTTCAAAGAGTCTTGTGACATTGCAGCACTCGGCTTGTCTTTTGTCCATCTTCCTTGTGTTGGTTACATATTTTGGCCAATGAAATTCTGATAGAAAATATGATCTATTTGTAAGGAGAGTTTTTGTCCAACCATGAACCTGTGTCTAGTCTAGAAACTTCATGCCTATACTTAGTTTTTTGCTTTGGTGTCTTCAAGCTTATCCAACTAGTAGAAACATAGAAGTGGGGAAATATAAATGAGAAAGCCTAAATCAGAGGTCTTTATATGATTCTATGATGGAACAACCTCTCTTTCTCTCAATAAGTCAAGATCCCTCTTTCACCCCAAAATAAATAATTGTTGATGCATAGTCATCTTTAAATAAATAAATAAATAAAGGAAAAAGAAGAGAAAGTCTTCTTGCGCAGAGAGGTGAAGCAAGAAACTTTGTAAGGGTACTATCCAGGCTCACTAGCAGTAGAAAAATGTTTTTTTCCTGCATGACTCTATCGGGGTACTGTCTAGGCCTACTGGCATCAGATTAACACCAGAGATGAAAAACAATACTCTAAAAATAGTAATCTCGTGAGCTAAACTACCCTTCCCAACTCGAAACATTGTGATTATGTTGAATCTTATGTTGTGTTCAACTTAGAAGGTATAGAGGGGAATTTGTCTGCCCATGGGGTAAGTGGGGAAGCCAAATTAATCTACACGATGAATGAATACTCCCTGAAGAACCAAGGCCCTGAATAGAAGAAACTAACCAAGACAGAGAAGCTGGAATTCAACCAGTGTGTCACCAAGTGTTGTAGCAGCTACAACACCCTCCCAAATTTTGGCTTGCACTCAAATTTCAGATCCTTCCTTGGTCTTTCCCTTGATTTTTGCAAACACTTAAGCCCATTTCACGAGATTTCCCCGAGTTCTTTGAACCCTTTTGCTTGTTGGATTAATTGTTGCCTTTTGCATGTTTGACTAATTTGTCATGTTTGCGAACCTTTTCTAGAGATTTCGAAGGTTTTTCTTTGTGTATACTATTTTTCCTAATCATGTAAATACCTATCACACTCATACATAAACTCTTATTCATTGTTGCACAAGGGTTGTCACGGTCGTCCAAAGGTCTATCTCAAGAGTCCCACTTGTCGCTTCTTGTCATGAAACAATCACACAGAGGGTAATGGGTTGTCTTGTTGTTGTGATGGTCTATGTTGTCGTTTCATCGAAGTATGCTAAGTGTGTGATCACAAGTTCCAATCCATCACGAATCTATCTTCCTCTTGTACTTAGCCACTTTCAGAAAATCTTCCTGACTAGGCTGTTGAAAAATGGAAACAAGAAATTCCAATTTAATTTCTTCTTGAATTAAATTGTGAATTAAATTTGAATTCTATTCTCGTAGCAACTTAAAATAGTTAAATTAAGTTTATTAAACTTACTTAACTTAGGAAATTCGAGTTGAAAGTCATGTTTATGTCCTCCCTACTTTGTAGGAGTCTAGTGTGAGTTAATTATAAGTTGTAAAATAGAAGACTTAGTTTCATGAGTCAGTTCAGTTAAATTAGTTCTCAAACTGATTAAGAGAACTAATAGTGAGTTAATAGTCAATGGTGACACTAATGAACTCCTCCAGTGCTACTCTAGTTAACTCGATATTCACTCATTAGAAACTCATGCATGTTGATTCTTAGAAAGACCTAGTTGAGACTAGATTGAAGGGACAGTGTACTATTTCTTTTAATTATTTTTTAGTTGCATTGATAGTGCATGCAATCAAGAACTAATCCTTGAGGGATTGCGCTATTTTTAGAGGCTTTATTTCCCTATAAATACAAGCTATCCTTCATAGGAATTACACATTGGAATAGAGATTTGGAGAGATTGTGAAGAGGCTAAGCTTTGGCCTTGAGCTTTCTTATGAGTTGGAGATTGAATTTTCTGAGTGCTGGGATTGCTCTTGAGAGAACAAGTATTGTAATTTCTTCTTGATTTTCCAAATTAATACAAAATAGATAGTGGGGTTTTGAGTTGTGGCTTTCCCCGAATATTTAGTGTGTTATGTACCTTTGATTTTCTTCCTCTATTTATTACTGTTTGCTTGATGTTTATGGTCTTCCACTGTAAAAAATAGAAGTATTGTTGGGCACCAAATCAGGCTATCTTTCTGTTGCATTTCCATCCCTCTTTTTGTCCTTTTTTCACTTATTCATCAGTATTTACTATGCTAAATCCACAAGGTAATTACCCCTTTCCTCTCTATTGGAATATTTTATTAATTAAGTAAAGTCACGAGGTTTTTCCTATTCACAGCACTAAAATGCATGTTTGACGGCAGCTCCTGGAGAACAGGTACCGATCTTTCAGCGTCTCATAGCAGATCCACAATTCACAGCAACAACTAGCCTAAGGAAGCCATGTAGCTAGAGTCTCAAATGTCCCTAAACCATTCTTGGACCATTCTCTAATCTTGTTCATCTGGTGTTGGTGTCATTCTGAACCAATGTATATTTCTAGGTATACGGTTACCTGGTTTTGGGGAAGGATGTTGTTCTCCTTCGCTTTGTATAAAAGACAGGTTATTCCTATAAAGGGGGGAAGCCCCACCAATATTGTAATAGTTTTCTTCTAGTTAATAATATACCATTCCTTTTGCTCCTCCACTCTTCACTGTGATTAACGGAACCCTGATCAGAGAGCTGAGACCGCTCTTCGGATCATATGTTGCGTAATTCCTGTGTGTTTCATTTATCATTTCATGGTTGCTGTTGCAGATTGTTATCTCTTGTAATTACTTTTCATGAGTACTGCAGTTAATTTCAGTTTTACAACAATGCTTTGAGTATTAATCATGAACCCTTGGTCGGTGACGGATGGTAACCTTGCCCCTTCATATACTTTACATGTTGCCTTGAAAATGATATACACCTGGATTGATAAATTAATGTAGGAAAAAGGGTGGATAGATTGTTCATACCTAGACACCAAAATTTTGGTGTCGTTGTCATGGAGGCTAACAAGGTGCAAGACACGATCTGGACCAACCAAAGGGCTAATCTCTCATCCTGGGGAGAGAACAAGTTTTCTCACTCTACCCCAGGTCCTGAGCATAGGTATTTCTTTTTGTTTGTTTTTATTTTCTTTCCTATTTTCAGAGGGCCGACCTCTTGTCTTGGGGAGGGAGGAGTCTTTTAACGCCCTGCTCCAGGCCCTGAGTTAGATTTATTTTTCAAACCCCTTTGTGTTTTAATTTCGGGAAACCCTAGATTTTACCCTGGGGAGGGAGGACTCTTTTGATGGCCTACTTCAGATCTGGAAGTATTAGGTGTTCTCAGAGGTTTGTTTTTGTTTCTGTTTCTTGTCCTAGGGAGGGAGGAGTCCTTTGACGCCCTGCTCTAGGCCCTGAACCTTATATTCTTTTTCTTTTATGTTAGTTGTCTCTCTTTTGTAAGCTCTTTTGTCTTAGGGAAGGAATGGTCTTTTGACACCTTACTTCAAGACTAGAGTGTTGTAAGTCGATACTGAGACCTTCTATCATATCAATATTTGTATGAACAGAGAACCAAATAAGAGCGGTAGAGAGAGATCCACAAAGAGAGGAGGATCAGATTTAGGAAGAAAGACTTACATTAAGCAAATCATAGAAAAAGCTAAATCAGAAGCATCCTCTCATGTAGTCGTGAGACCGGCTGCGCGAAGAGTAAAATCTGAGGGACAATCGGTAGAGAAACCAATGATGTATACAACATTCTTGGGCAGTTAGACACAACATCCCCTTCCAGAAATTGAGAAGACATCCAACAGTATACCTAACCACGGGGACCTTACACTGGTAAAAGAAAGGGAAGAGGTTGCAAGCAGAACATTGATAGGTTCAAGCCACTCCAGCAAGGGAAAGGAGGTTGTAGCCGAGGGATTAAGTCACCAAGATGTAGGAGAAGGAAACGTAGGGGCACTCACATCACCAAGGGACCGGAGAAGTGTCGTCAAAGCAACTCGAACCCGAGTGTTAAGGAACCCTCGACCATCTTCTACAGAGCCTGTTGAAATACCCAGTGGTTATTGGAGGATATTTATGGCACCTACAACCTCCATTATCAATTTTCCGATCAGGGATCTGGGAGCTAACACGCCCGCGAAGCCAATTCCATTAGTAGCCTTACCAAGCTTTCATGGGCTTATTTCAGAAGAACCCAACACGATTTTGTTTGAGTTTGACATAGTGTGCTGGGGGTATGACTACATGATAGACGCCTAGAAGTTAAAAATTTTCCCTGCCACACTAAATGGGACAACTCTGCGATGGTTTATGGCCCTTGGAGGAAGTTCTATTTCCACATGGGATGATATGCGAACAACTTTCCTAAAAAAATACCAAGATTATTGCAAATCCCGGAACATCAAAGAGGAAATTTTTAAGTTCACACAAAAAGAAGACGAGAGCTTGGAAGACTGTGTGGAGCGACTTAAGTACACATTACAGAGCTCAGGTCAGTCCGACCTGGATAAGGATATTTTGAAAATTTTCCTCCGAGCTTTTCGTGAGGACTCTTTGGAATTGTTGAACATTGTAGGAAAGAGATATATCGAAAGAAAGCTTTGAGGTTATCTGTGAACCTTGCATCCAGTGCTCGAGGGGACTCGCAAGAATTAGGTAAGGGATTTTCTCAGTAAGGATATCTGGCGGGGGTGTTACAAAGGTAGAAATTGGAAACCTGCTCGACAACTTGAGAATGGATATCCTGAGTACTCTGTCAAAATAGATGGACATGCTAAAAGTGAAACAGAAGCAGCTGGAATTGGATAGGACCATGCCTATATTCTTCCCAAAGTGTAGAAAGAAGCATCTAGAGAGGGAATGTCCCTTGAACTCCATAGAGGAATGCGCAATCTGTGGATTAAATCATGCAACAAGCTCATGCCTCTCCTTGCCAGGCCTGAAAGCAATGATTCAAGGGACAGGAGAAGACATGGAGCAGTTGTAACTCATGGGGTCTAAAAAGCCATGGCAGGCTTGACCACCAATGGGAAATCAAGGTATGTACGTGAACCCATCTCAATATTTCAGTAATTTCAATATGAATCCTCATTCCATTCCCTATCCACCCATATGGCCACAATACTAGTTTCCACCTTGGCAGTAGTGGAGCCTTCAAGCTGGTTCGAGCTCCCCATGGGCTCCAACTTGGCGAGGATCTTCTCCTAGGAAGTTTCCTCAGCCGATGCCATAGCAAAAACTCCACCTGCCCTCTAATGTGCCTCCTAGTAGTTAACTTGTTCGTCCCCAACTTCACATCCAACCTAACCCGAATCCTAATAATAAAGGAGTTCATCAAACTAACACTCTCAACCTACCTTTGTATAGCATTTCCAACACATAATTGTATGAAATGAATTTATGATCAGGGCAGACAGTCGATGCTCAATCTCCACCAGTTATCATTGAACAACTTGATAATGAGGGTAAATAATCAGAATTAATTAACAAGGAACCAAAACAGATTGGTAAAAATCAGGCGCCTCCTGCAAAACAACATCAATCTAAACCACCCTATCCAGAAAGATTGACTTTGAGTAAATCAAGCCCTCAAGCTGAATTCGACTTATTAGGTGAATTACAGAACTTATTTGTCAAAATTCCCTTGTTACAAGCTATGAAGGATGTACCAATATGTGCAAAGACTCTTAGGGAATACTGTTCGAAGAAGCCTACAAAGAAATCCAAAGACCCCCTCACTATTCACATCATGGGAAAATTATCAGATTTTATGATGGTAAAGTCAATTCCTGTAAAGTATGGAGATCCAGGGAACCCAATTCTGACAGTGCAAATTAATGGGATAGAAATTCTAAATGTGCTAGTAGATCTGGGTACTACCATCAACGTTATCACCACTGAAACCATGCATACATTAGGTCTTCGTAACTTGAAGCACACACCTACATTGTTAGAACTGGCAGATTGATCTACAGTAAAACCAGTAGGAAAGTTAGAAGATGTAACAATTTTGGTGGATTCATGGCACTATCCCATAGATTTTCTAGTATTACACACACAATCTTTGGCCGGTGGCCATCCCCTAATTTTAGGTAGGCCATGGTTGGCTACTGCAAATTATTACATTGCGTGCCATTCAGGGCACATGGTCATTTCAAGTGGGCACAACACTAAGAATTTAGTGTTATACCCACCTACATAACCAAACCCATCCACAAAACCAGCAGGTAGCAAGAAAATCTTATCGAGGAAGGAACCTGAATCGAAAAATGAGGAATTAAGACCAGTCCTTACTATTGGACAGGCCCTCCAGTTAAAAATGGAATTGAAGGATGATGTAATCACCTCCTTTATGGATGATCCTTGCTCCGTTTCAGAACCAAATCAACAAATCCTAGAATCCATCTTAGACTGTGAAACACAGGAAACTATTGAAACAACAGAGGGATCTGAGGAGCCACTCGTAGTTTCACCCCATGGAAGTATCCCAGTGGAATAAGAACCAGGAAATACCCTGAACATTAACCCAAACCTATCAGAATCCCAGAAGAAACAAAATTTAGATGTCCTTCGGAAACATAAAGAAGCCTTCACCTGGGATTACTCAAACATGAAGGGGATTCCTGCTAATTTATGTGACCACCATATATATATTAAGGAAGATTGTTGTCCTGTGAGACAACCTCAGAGAAGGATGAACCCTGCATTAAAAAATGTTTTTAAAGAAGAACTTCATAAATTACTAGACGTAGGTTTCATTTACCCCATTTTAGACAACCAATGGGTTTCTCCACTAGTAATGGTCCCTACGAAAAATGGTAAATGGCGCATATGCATGGATTATAGAGAATTAAATAAGGCAATGCAGAAAGATCATTTTCCTTTACCATTTGTTAACCAAGTTCTTGACACATTAGCTGGAAAAAAAAAATTCTCCTTCCTAGACGGATTTAGCAGGTATAACCAGATCCAGATAGCTCCTGAAGATCAGGACAAATCTACTTTCACATGCCACTGGGGAACATTCGCATATCGGGTCCTTCCTTTTGTCCTGTGTAATGCACCTACAACATTCCAGAGGGAAATTTTGGTGATCTTCTCTGATTTGGTGGAAGATAGTGTTGAAATTTACATGGATGACTTTACTCCATATGGGGATTCATTTGTAGAAGGGTTGAGAAATTTAGAGAAAGTTCTTGAAAGATGCATACAAGCGTGTGTCTCCTTAAGTACAGTAAAATGCCATATGATGATGGAGGAAGGAATTTTTCTGGGACATTTGCTCTCGGCTAAAGGAATTCGGATGGACTCAGCTAAAATAAAGGTGATTTTGCACTTTCCGACACTCAAAACACCCACGCAAGTGCACAATTTTATTGGTTGTGCTAGTTATTACAGACACTTTATAGAAAATTTTGTTAAAGTAGCACATCCACTTTTTCAATTACTAACAAAAGATGTAGATTTTGTGGACAGATGACTGTGATGTAGCCTTCATGAAAATTAAGGAATTGGTCTGTAGCACTTTGATCCTTAGAGGGCTAGACTGGGAATTACCATTCCATATTCACAAGGATGCTTCCCAAACAACAATTGGTGTAGTATTGGGACAACAAGAGGACAGGGTACCATATGCAGTTTACTATGTTAGGAAGAATTTGGCCCCTGCTGAATTAAATTACATAGTGACTGAAAAAGAGTTCCTTGCTGTCATCTACGCCATCAACAAATTCTAACATTACATTACCAGGTATCCTACCTTTGTACATACTAATCATGCAACTATCAGGTATTTAATGAATAAACCTGTTACCCCTGTTTGCATTACAAGATGGATTTTGCTACTGCAATAATTTTACATTACTATAGTAGATAAACCAGGGAGGGACAATGTGGTTGCTGATTTTCTGTCTAGGATAGAAAATGATGGTAAGAATACACCCATTGAAGATAATTTTCCAAATCAACATCTTTTTGCAGTTTTTGCTAACACTCCATGGTATGCAAATATTGCTAACTATCTTGCTACAGGGAAGGTGCCTCGTCATTTGTCATATAAGGATCAGAGGAAGATTATTCATCATAGTAACCGATATTCATGGATGGCAAGGTATCTCTTTCATACAGGGATTGATCAACAGATTCTGCGTTGTGTGGCAGAGGATGACATCTATGAGATATTAAAGGCCACCCATGGCAGACCCTGTGGAGGACATTTAGAAAACAAGAGAACATGCCACAAAATGCTGCAGATGGGATACTACTAGCCTTCCATCTTTTGTTATGCTCAAGATTATGTATGTAGATGTGATAGTTGCCAATGGATGGGACAACCTGGGAAAGCAGATGAAATGCCTCTACAGCCCTAGATAGTCCTCAAACCTTTCGAGAAATGGGCCATCGACTTTGTTCGACCCTTCAACCTACCTTCTCATTAGAAAGCTCACATCTTGGTCTGCACTAATTATGTGACTAAATGGGTGGAAGCCAGAGTGGTCACAAGAGCAACAGAGCAAGTAGTGGCAGACTTTCTTTTTGAAGAAATCTTTGCTCGATATGGTACTCTAAGGGAAATTATGTCAGATCGAGGAGCGCAGTTGACATCTCACATGATAGGGAAGCTCATGTAGAAATACGGGGTTAAACACAGAGTGACAACCCCTTATCATCCCCATGCGAATGGACAGGTAGAAAGTACAAACAAGCTATTGGAAAATATCTTGACAAAAATAGTAGCAAGTCATCGCCGAGGCTGGGCACAGAAACTTCCAAAAGATTTATCGGCGTATAGAACAACATGATGGAACACAACATGGTTTTCTCCATTTGAGTTAGTCTATGGGAAATCCCCCTTGTTTCCAATAGAATTCGATATTAACACGCTCAGAATAGCTTTATAAGTAGGCCTAAACTTATCAGAAGCAAAGAAACACTGACAGGAACAACTCAATGAGTTGGACGAGATTCGATCGGTAGCTGTCCAGAAAACTATTGTTGTTCAACAACAGAGAATGAAATGGCATGATAAATTTATCAAGAGCAAGGTGTTTCACGTAGGGGATTGGACATTACTTTACGACTCCCGGTTTAAAGATTTCAAAGGAAAGATTCACACTCGTTGGATGGGAACGTATGAAGTGGATCTAGTGTTTGACAATGGAATAGTTAGACTAATCACAATAGATGGGAATCATACTTCGTTCTTAGTAAATGGACACCGTTTAAAGCTATACCACCGTCCAGCCTCTAGATATGCCTTCGTCAAATATCTTTTTGATTCATTTGGTTTAATGGTTGTTGGTATAAAGGACACTCTTACTCTGCTCTAAAATAAAAATAAAAATAAAAACATCTATTACTTACTTGTTTGTATTTTGCAGGAATAACAAAGGAATATAGCCAGGAGAAATGTAACACTTGGTGTTGTTACTCCGCAGATGTTGTTGCTCCGTCGATGTTGTTACTTCGCAGTTGCTGTTATTCCACCGTTGCTGTTACTCCACCAATGTTGTTACTCAGTCATTGTTGTTATTCCGCCGGTGCTGTTACTCTGCAGTTGTTGTTACTTTGCCAGTGTTGTTACTCTACAGCTGTTGTTACTATGCCAGTGTTGTTACTCTGTCGTTGTTGTTACACCGCCGCTACTGTTACTCCGCCGATGTTGTTATTCTGCCGTTGTTGTTACTCTCTCGTTGTTGTTACTCTGCTAGTGTCGTTACTCCGTCACTATTGTTACTCCTTGTTGGTATGACTCTGTCAGTCATCTTGCTGTTACTCCACCACAAGGTAAGTCCCTAGGTATGTCTCCACTGACTTTTATGGATTTAATTAAAATATTCCAAAAGACACCAATACGTGCCGCTAATGGCGTAATTAAGTTGGGGGGGGGGGGGGGGGGTTCCCGTTCTTATATAAACGATGGCGTACCAACAAGAATGCATACATATCACATGATTCACACCAAACTAAATCTAATGATTATGACAATTTCTTAATCATGACCCCGATGCATTGGAATTCGTATTTGTATGCAAAAAGTATAACTGGTCACTTCCCCAACACGCTGCATTGAACCATTGAAAACATCCAACTGTATTGCCATAACTCGCCATCATTCTCTAAGATTTCTTCAGAGGTACAATATTGTACCATTCTTTTTCCTGAGGTGACCACAGCGTTATTATTGCTACCAACAGTTTGGGTCCCTATCATTTTCCCCTACCAGCTAACTATATTTGTCTTGTTGATCCTGCCTCTATAGCAATGGGTGGATGATCTATGCAGCATGAGCCAGAAGACACAACAAGAGTTCGAAACAGTCGGGAATTATGGAAAGTCTTTGAAAATGCAGGTTGGGATGTTTACTTTGATAGGTTGAGGGGGTCCAATGAGGTAATTGTTGTAGAATTCACACTCAATCTGGAAGAAGAAAGTTCTCGGGTCCACGGGATAGAAGTCCCTGTTACAGAGGAAGTCATTGCAGAAGTCAGCGACCTCCCTCAAAATGGACAGAGATGGTTTTCAAGGAGAAGTTCTCTCCTAGAGTTTCCTAAAGCCTTTTTTCAAACAGGAGAAAGCATTTCTTAGAAGGGGCGAGAATATGACCGAAACTCGTTACCGCATCCATGGGGAGAGGTAGCATAGTTTGTAATAAAGTATATAACTTGTGAGGGGAGATACTACTGTTGAAAATAATACTGAGAGGGGGGTTGAATCAGTATTATCTAGTCCTTTTAACAATTCTTCCTTATTTATACTTTGAATTATTTTTGCATAT
>APFE031608095.1:336988-349077 GCA_000404065.3 Pinus taeda
TATGCTCCCATGATGAGGCTCATCATGCGCTATTTTACCTGTGAGGGCAGATTTTCACAAATATATTTGTACCATATCCGCATATTGATGCACTTCACATGGGTACGGATGATGAATATCCTTGTTTTCTTCTATCAAAACATTGAGAGGATGGTGTCCATAATGCAGAGGAAGAGCCCGGCACAACAGTATAGGATCCTTTACCATTATGGTTTGATTCAGCTTGTAGTATTACATTAGTTGGCTCAGCGAGGCATCTCATGGGAAGAGTTCATCTCCCGTGAACTTTTCACATCATTACCCCCGCCACATCCTGAGGTTGTTCACGAGGAGGGAGGACCATCTCAGCAGCATGACATCCCCATCATTAGACATGTCAGCTCCCCACCTTTGGTTACTTATCAGAGAGGCTAGATGGCCTTATTTGCAGCAGCTCAGCGAGTACTTTCTCCACACCAGGTGGAAGGGGTCTCGCCTTCTTCATCAGCACCGCGAGTGTTATCTCCACACCAGGTGGAAGGGGCCTCGCTTCTGATAGCAGCACAGGTATCAGAGAGGGGCAAGCAACCCATGATTGAGGAGGGATTGTCAGGTGATCCAGCTATTAACATTATTGATCTTGACGCCGGTTCTCCTAGCTCATAGCTCAAGGATATCATCCGAGAGAAAAGGACCGAGAATGAGTCGCTGCACACGGAATTGCTGATGGAAAAATGGATAATTAACTATTTAGATCAGTGCAAAAAACAATTGGAAGATGAGCACAAGCTTTATGAGTTGCGGAAGATTCGTGAAGACCAGGAATTGGCTCGTAGGAGACCCGATAATTTGACACCCATAGATCGAGAATCTATGCTTATTTGGGACAATGTTATTTGAAAAGGTTGTTAGCTAAAGCCAACCAAGATAACAAACTGCTGAGGAACATGAAGAACCATTATTGGGCGCGGATGCACGTGTGCAAAGCAAAGATGAAGGTGCTTCAAAGGCAGTTGGCAAAGCCACTAAAATGGAGAAAGAGGCCCGATCCCCTCCGTATCTTGGCCGAGGCTTCCTTGAAGGAGCATGGCACTAAATAACTCAGCCACAGCACAAATCCCAAGAAATTTTGAGCATTTTGGGTAAATTTTGGTTTTTTCAGGCAATTTACAGGTTTTCTCCATTAACGGGTCTCACCCCCGGTGAGACCCTTCGTCCAGGCAACTCCAGTTTGCAAAAACTCATCATTTCCAGATTTTTCATGGAAAGTTACACTTGCTCAGCCATTACTAAAAAATTTCATCAAGTTTTGGGCCTCAAGAAAGTCAAAAAAACATGCGAAAAATGACTTTCTGCCACATTTTTGACACACAGAAAGCAGTCTTGGGAGATTGCAATTTTGGAGGGGCAAATGACCACCAAATTCAGAAATTCTAGTTGGGTGGGAAAGTAGACATCCAGACCTTTCCAACAAGCCCACGTTTTCCGCATTTGGACACCTGGAAGTTCCCCAAACGTGGTCCCAAAGACACGCAACCCGTCAGGCAGAGGTATGCGACCTGTTGGGCAGTTTTCACAGGAATTCATCTACAGCTCAGGAATTCGCCCAACTTTGACCAGTTTTGACTTGAGATGGGATTTTTCAACCTCTTTGATGTAATTAATGTATTTTCATGTTCACATTTTACTTATTTACCTTTTCTAGAATATTCATGCATGAAATAGCAAACATTTAATGAATGGATTGGTTTCCTAGTTTATAGAGGCAAGTTGTTTTGACTGCCTAGATTTTAGTGCTAAGTTTAGAAGTGGTTGAAAAAGCTCCTAGAAGGATGAGCTCGACCCCTAGAGGCAGGGAAAGAGGTTAGATCATCTATATTATGTATTTTATTAGTCATTTTGAGAGGTTGGAAGGTTGGATTCTTGAGGGAGAAGCTATCATTGTATTATTTCACTCTATTTCTGCAATTTTTGGCTAAGGAAGACCAGGGTTTTGCAGTCATCTTTGGGATTCTTGTGGACTCATGTGTTTATGGTGTGTTTCTCAATGTTCTTGTAAGCTTTGTTATGTGTTTCATTTTCCTTCTATACTTCTGCATATTAAACAAATGAAGTGATAAAGTAAGAATTCATGCTTGTCATGCTTTGCTTTTAAGTTTGTTTAATTTTGATGTTTTCTACTGTTTAAAGAGGATTTAAATTCATTGTTTGCTCTCTTTAGCCTTCTCTCTTTCATTCCTGACCATTCACTTCAGTCAAAGACATCAGCATGGCCTCCTACCTCGCCCCAAAGACTCCCCTGCAGAAACTGTGTCTCATCCCCGCAGCCAAATTTGCTCTCTCCTCAACTTGCCACCAAAAACCCAAAAACCCCAAAATCAAATTCTTTTATCAGTTTACTAGCCTAATATCAGTGTTACTTTGTTGGTCATCTCCCTAATTGAAAATTTTCCAAGAGAGACGAGAGAGAGCCTTCTCCTGCCCCGTAGGGCTAGCTACGAGGCTGAATGGTTTGATGTAGCTTTGAGATTTTCCTTTCTCAGCCTGAGGTGAAATGTCAAACGCTAACAGAGAGCATCAAGAATGAAATCAGATATGAAATAGAGGACGGTGTACAATTCCTTCGCATATTGAGGAGCCATGACTTGCCAACTTAGCATTTGATGTGTGAGTTTTTCATGGATGGGTATCTACTGTGCACGGACAAAGGATTCAACCTAGTCCCATATGTGGGAGACATTCATTTAAGGGCCCTCACCTCTTACACTTTCAATCAAATGAGTTGGCAGAAGGATTTTAAAAGTCCAATCAGGTTACAAATCCCTTTATAGTAAGAGGAGAACATGAAAGGTCAATAACCATGTTCACTAAACACAACACGTTTTTGGGAATTGTGGGAAACAAGGAAAAAATGATAAGAACACAAAAATGGTGCCTTGAACTTTGTGTCAAACAATTAGTCACATTTCAATATGAAGCCCTTGATTGTTGTCAGAAAATATTGATGATGTCACTTACAGTTGTCTGAAATAGGGAAACATTTGGAGCACCGAATTTTGCACAAGCGCTCAATAGAGTGCTAAGGTATGTGGTGTCCATCCAAACATGCAGGGTCTGGTGGATGGGAATCTGGTTCCAATTCCCAACCATCTGGTTGCCAGTGGATAATTACAACCCATCATATAATGTTCCAGGTGATTGGTGGAAGGAAATCCTCCACTTAGAAGGTTTTAAGGTTCCAGGGACAGAGATGGCCGAAGAGTAAAATCTCGCTCAACTCCAGGAAGCCAACAGTCTGCATAACCCAGACCTACGGAGGCAGTGAACTGCATGAGGACATGCAAAAGACTAGTTGGGGGGAGATGTTGGGCACCAAATTGGGCTATCTTTCTGTTGCATTTCCATCCCTCTTTTTGTCCTTTTTGCACTTATTCATCTGTATTTGCTATGCTAAATCCACAAGGTAATTACTCCTTTCCTATCTGTTGGAATATTTTATTAATGAAGTAAATTCGCAAGGTTTTTCCTATTCACAGTACTAAATTGCATGTTTGACCACAGCTCTCGGAGAACAGGTACCGATCTTTCAGCGTCCCGCAGCATTTCTGCATTTCACAACAACAACCGGCCATAAGGAAGTCATGTAGCTAGAGTCGCAGATGTCCCTGAACCATTCTTGGACCGTTCTCTGATCTTGTTCTACATGGTATCAGAGCAATATTATTTTTTGGGCCAACAGTTTGTAGAGCATATATTAGAATTTCTGTGAAACTTTTTCAGAAACAAATTGCAGATCTAGATACCTTGAGAAATGATACCCAAATTCAAAAAAAAAAATCAGTTGAATCAGAGTTCAGTGAGGGAGATATTGTTGATTTAAAATCATCTCTCTAGAGGAGATTTTGAAGTTTTGAGATTCTAGGTTACATGAGAAAGTCGAATTTGCATACATACTTCAGGATCAGTAGATGGCATTCCATGGTTTGAGGCTTGAGTATTCCTTGGAAGGTAGCTTGAATTTCACAGCCTAGAGGGATAAGATGGAGATTGTCGTAGAGGACAATGGCTTGAAGGAATTTGTTGAATAAGAAATTCCTAAGCCAATAGCTAGTAATGCACAGAACTTGGACGAGTGGAAGAAGTGTGTGGCGAAGGCAAGGCAGATAATCCTTGAGGGAGTTCGAGATCATATTGTCTCGAGTCTCCGTGGAAAGGAAACCCTGCATGCTACGTGGAAAACATCGGCGGACGTGTATCAGAATATCAATGATCAAATGAAGTCAGCACTCAAGGATAAACTTCGTAAAACCAAGATGGAGAAAGGTGAGATGATTCCAAATTACTTTACCATGTTCACTCAATGTCGGGATGAAATTGGAAGTGTTGGAATCATGGTTGTCGAGGAGGATATTGTGAGTCTTGCTCTTCTTGGAGTCCCAAAGAGTTGCCATGGTTATCAAGACTCTATCAATGGTCTGGAGAAGATGCCAGATTGGGAATGACTATGATCAGATTTGATGCAGGATGATATTAGGAGGATCACCAGGGATGTCTCTTCATCAAAGACTGATGATGAAGAGAACTGTGCCTTAGCGATTAAGGAGAGGAAGGGGAAAGATATAATTTCTCATTCCAAATCAGATTCTTATCATGGAGGTAAGAAGAAGGACATGACGAAATTTAAATGGTTTCATTGTCACAAGATGGGTCACTTTGGTACAAATTATCCATTAAAGAAGTCCAAGGAGAAGCAACGGGTGAGGCTTTGGCCTCCCAATTCGAATTGGAACTTTCCCTCACTACATGAATAGTGTCTTCAATGATGGGAAGTGTCTGGTATTTAGATAGTGGATCTTCTTTCCATATGACTGGCGACAAAGAGCGA
This sequence comes from Pinus taeda, assembly GCA_000404065.3. NCBI lineage: Eukaryota > Viridiplantae > Streptophyta > Pinopsida > Pinales > Pinaceae > Pinus > Pinus taeda. Next base: position 341,853 of record APFE031608095.1, read on the forward strand.
TTTAGTGAACTCGAGGAGAAAGATCTCAAGATGCATATTGAGATGGCTGATGATGGTAAGTATAATGTTACTGGTTTGGGAATTATTAATTTTTAGAGGGATCATGAGGCTCCACTCACCTTGAAGAATGTTATGCATGTACCCATACTGACAAAGAACTTGGTATCTGTTTGGTCAATTTAGTGTGTCCTAAATTGCTACATTAATTGTCAATCCGGGATTCGTAAGATGACAAAGTGTGGCACACTATATGTGCAAGATAACATATTTCTTACTTTTGTCGTTTTTTATTTTTATGTTGTTTTGGGGTTTTTTTTATACCTTTGTTTATGGAATTCCTATTCCTAAATTTCTAGAAGGCAAGTATGGTTATCAGTTTTAAGGCAATTATGTCCTTTATAAGGGTTTACAAAACTTAACACTTCAGAAGGTCTTAGAACATACTGGTGAAAAATAACACTTGAATCAAGAATGAAAAGATGCTGCTAATTAAAAAAAATATTAATGAACTACTGATTATGAAACTATCATCTCTGTTGCTGTCTAAATATAGAAAATTGATTTAAGCTACTGCACTCAAGGAAATCAAAGATTGCAAAGAAAGTAAAACTAAAATCAAATTACATCATGCATATTTCGATCCCTCGCCAGTTAGTCTAGCTATGGCTTTTCGGAGGTAACCGTCAATGAAATGAGAAATCCAATTATCTAATTGTCGAAAAGTAAACTAAAATCAAATCAGAACATTCATATTTCAATCTCTCGCCAGTTAGTCTCGCTATGGCTTTCGGAGGTAACTGTCAATGAAATGAGCAATCCAATTATCTAATTGCAGAAAATTAAACTAAAATCTAATCACAACATTCATATTTCAATCCCTTGCCAGTTAGTCTCGCTATGGCTTTCGGAGGTAACTGTCAATGAAATGAGCAATCCAATTATCTAATTGCAGAATAGTAAACTAAAATCAAATCACAACATTCATATTTCAATCCCTCGCCAGTTAGTCTCACTATGGCTTTCGGAGGTAACTGTCAATGAAATGAGAAAGTTGATTTCTAACTAACTTTAACAAAGCAAATGAACAAAACTGAACTCAACAAAACAAAACTGGAATTAAAATAAACTAAGAAAAGAAAAATCAGCAAAGGATCAATTCCATATCACTAGTTATTATGAAAATTATATACAAATGTCCGGGCTGCCTACTCTATCCTGAACATGCACACACTGATCAGCGTTATACAAAGCTTGTAAAATCATGAACAACAGTGAAATGTTAGAAATATATACACAAATGAATAACTATAAAACATAGTGAGAATAAAGAAACGATGCATAAAGACTATACAGCAACAATGGAAACGAAACCTCAGTGTGCAGGGGCCCTCTACAAAACCTCGGCCAACAACTATCAATCCAAAATTACGTTCACGCAAGCATGTAGAAGAAATTCTTCTTATATATATCTCAAAACATAGTTACAACAATAGAACTAGTGTCACGGCATAGTGAGTTCTTAACAATAAAATTACATTCAAAAGACTATCTATTATGCGTATAGGAACGCATTATTTATAACAAAGGTTTCATAACTATTTTTCTGGAAAACTACGTGAACAGAGGACACGTGAAAAACAACGTCAATGGATTTAGCATCATTGTTGCCGAGATTAGGAATTATATTGAAAGCGGCTGTTGGATCCACATCGTGGTTAGCCTACAGGTGTCAGCGTGCTTCCAGAGATCTTAGAAATGGCCACGAAAGTCTTCACATGCCTAAAAACGAAGTCCTGTTGCCGTAGGACTCTCCTGTTTGACCACCACTTGACCACCATTGACCACGGCCTTCTTTGATGAATCCATCTGGACCAATGGGACCTGACCCATGTCTAGGTCATTTCCAACTTGTCCATGTGGCTTGCTTTTCCTTGTGACACCTACAACCTATATTTTAACAAAAATGGCTGCGGAAAGTTGAACCAGCTACGAAAAGTGACAAGATTCCGCAACTCATAAGCAAAAATCTAGTTCAAACAACAAACACAAGGACATAGTCAAAAAACCACTTTAAATTCTCTTTTATGACAAATATGAAATGATATTGATAGCTGAGGAGGTCCAGGTGAATGGACAGAAGCTAGAAAAATGTGTGGGAAAGATGCAAGTTCAGGGCTCAACATACCCCCACTATGAAGGTGTTGCATGTCCCCAGGCAACCAAAATTTTAACTATCCCCCCTTCAAATCATGTGCCTTGAGACTTCTGCCAGTACATCCATCCCTCTTCTTCTCTTTCTTGGTGCTACTAACATCTTGGGTTTCTTCATCAAGCATCTGAATTTGAGATTGATCAGTGCTCTACTTATCTTCCTGCACTTTTTCTTCAAATTCCTGTTCTTTTTTTGCCATAGCCCAAGATGTAGCATGTTATTGTCATGAATGATATTATCCAGTCTACTTTGTTCCTTTAATGCTTCATTTTCAGGTTTAATGTGTCTATTTAGGACCTCTAGTTCAAGAATTTCCTGTTTCAATGACTGGATTTGAGTGTCCTGTGCTGGATGAGGCTAGATGGATGAAGTACTTGGGCTTGTGGCTCTCTTTTCCAAGGATTCTATATAATCATACATCTCTTGCTGATTCGGGTCTATCTCGGGTGAAGTTTTCCTTGGGCTGACACCAAAGTCCTGTTGAGGAGGACTGAGTTCAAATTCTGGCCGAGAAGGACTTATGTCAACATCTAGAGGAATGGTTTCAATATTTGGCTGAGAATGAGGTGGGCTATGGCCACCTGGAGGTTTTTCTAGTGTTCCCCCTCCTAAGTCAATAAAATGGGGCCCTTTTGTTTGTGCTTTTCTCCACTTTCCTCTAAGCCTGATGCTTCTCCTTAAATGTTGTGGGCTAGTACCCTCTTCCTCCATACTTTGTTTTTCTTTTCCTTTCTTCCTGGCTGCAGTTGATTGTCCTTGAAGGTGTGTTAGCCTTTCAGACAGTGTTTGGTGGTCCTCTTCTAAGGAAGGTTCTAGTGATTGGTAGACATCCTTTATGTTTCTTTTCCCTTTCAATTTTATTTTCTTTTTATCCTTGGCTCTTTCCTCCTTTTTTTCAAGCAACTTATCTTCTTGATTAATTTCTTTAGGAGTGTCTTGAATTCTCACATTAGTTTCCTTTTACCTACTCTTTCTTGTTGTACTTCTCTCAGGAATTACACGTGGATATTGAAAATAGTTTCTCACCAAAAACCATTCCTAGGTATCCCTCTTTTTCTTCAATTGGTCTTCAATTAAAATTGCAACAGCCCGTGATGATACAAGTGGGGTTCTATGTCCTCTATATTCTTTTGGATGGTTTTGCACATCTTTTTCAAGCTTAGTAATAAAAATTAAGGCAAATTTAGGGTTTGATTCTCTAAAAAATTCATCAACAGTCGAGTATGATACATATACATTGCTCCAAAACAGCCTTCACACGTAATGAACTTTTGAATAATCAACAGTAAACTGGCCCACTTCTCTTCTAAAGCATGGACAAGAATTCCTCGTTTAAATATAGTTACATCCATACCTGGATTGTGTAAGATAACCCTCCAAGCCTTCTCGTCAAAGCTCTTGTTCTTGAACCAGCATTCTCCCTCCTGAGGGAGTTCTGTAGCAACTGCTATGGATGCCTCGGTAACTGTAAACTTGAGGTCCCCAATTTCCACCTCCAGACCGTTAAAAGACCTCACAAAAGCTTTTGTATTCTCCTTATTATAGCCTCTTAACTTTTGAATGAACCATAGCCATCGTGCCTTTTTCAATATGTTCTTTACTTGCGGGTACCCCTCCATAAACTTGGGCCCTTCCAGTTCTGCCCTCAACAACAAACCCATTCTTTCCTTCTATTCTTAAAATTCATTTGCTTGTGAAGGGTTTAGCAGAGGTGAGACGACTAGATTAGCAGGAGTGAATAGGGTTTATGGAGAAAACCAGTGACTGTAAGCGGAAAACAAAGGACAGGCAACCGAGGTGAATTCACGGAATGGAGCGGAGACTTATGTGAACGAGGTGGTAATGTAGTTGTGGCTTCAATAAAATAGTAGGGGACTGACGGAAGAATTTTAAAATGGACGGCTGTGGAGTAGACATAAACACATTCATGAAATGGATACGGAATCTATGCGGTGGAGGAGAGCCGTAATCAAATCGACCACTTCTCATAATTACAGGTGGAGTGTAGAAATGTAGCCAAACATGAGTTAAATCCTAGGATTAATCATGAGGTCGTTGGAAAAATAAATGCATGGTTTGTGGAGGAATTTCGTGGAATGGTTATGGAGGCTATCACACCAATCATTGCATATAGTGGAGCTTGTGATTTAACAACTATGCAAAAATGTGTTTTGAATGCCATTTGAAATCAATTTCTACTCATACCTTGGAATTTTTGCCACTTGTTGTCCATAACCTTTGATCAGGTACCCCTTGTTGATGCCTTTAGGTGCCCCATGTCTTCATAATATGTCCTCGGTCATACCTTCATTTGATTTTTATTATTTTTGCCTATTGTCCAACTGCCAATATTGAATGACAAGGTGCTAGCTGCAGAATCAGTTTGCAGCTACGGAAACCAGATTTAGCTGCAGAAACTGACTGGACGATCATATGACTAAATGAAATGGATGAATGATGACTGAATGAATGAAAATGGTCATAAAATTTTTTATTGGTGGAATGAAATGAGATGAATGAAATGGAGTGGAATGGAATGAAGTGGAGTGGAATGAAAATGAGAAAGAGAGGGATTTTTTTTTTGGAAAATATAGGGCATCAGGAGTTCCTGATTTTTGCCCTGTATTTTCTGTATAAGACTGCCAATCAGTGATTGGCTTTCAGGCTCATACATTTTTTTTATTTTTTATTTTTATTTTTAGAACAGAAAAGAACAAAGGCTAGGCTGGTGGAGAAGAAGAATTCTTCTTCACCAACCTTATTGCAGAATTATCTTGAAAATTTTTGACAAATTCCTCTTTTGAGAGTGGCTTATGATAGATCTTTAATCGGTGACCATTCACAATAAGAGGAGTTTGAAATTCATCAATGGTTTTGATTCTTCCCGCTCCATTGCTAAAAACTTTGTCAATCTCATATGGCCCAAGCCAATGAGTCTGAAATTTCCCTTTGAAGTCTTTAAACTTGGAATCAAATAGCAATGCCCAGTCTCCTTCTTGAAAAATTTTCCCCACCCACAGGGGTACCACACAAGCTTCAGGTGGGAAACAAAGTCTGGTTGCATCTATTTTCTCTGGGCTGTTGTAAGGTGTTCTTTCTATAGTTTCAACCAGACTTTGTTGCCCACCTGAAGCTTGTGTGGTACCCCTGTGGGTGGGGAGAAGTTGTTCCTATGTTTTGTCATGACCATATCCCTTTTCTGCTACTGTTGCGTGGAGGAACCCTTCGCGAGGGTCATGGATGTGGTGACGATCTTCCCCTTACTTTAGCAGCGAACTAGACAGAAAATGAATTTCCTAGTATGGGAGATGAGCTTGCTGCCTTTGTTGGTAGTGATCAAAGAGGTGCCAGTAGGTGGGGCTACCGCCAGTATCCTCGTCTGTGAAGGGCTTGATGCTGTATAGAAGGTGGCATTGCTGGAAAACTTTGAGATCTCGTCCTTCATGAAGCCACCTGATACTGTACGGCTATGGGTGTGGTGTAGTCGGTAGGTCCAACCGCTTCACGACCTCTAATGAAATGAGGTTCTTTTGGCTGCCACTATCGACAATGAATTGTAGCGGCGAACCCTTCACCCACATCTGTGAGTGGAAAAGACTTTCCCCCTCCTCTGGATCTTCAGGCTCATTCTTATGGATCTTGGTGATGGAAATAGTGACGCTGGGCTCCGCATCAATGACCTGCTTCCTTTTTCCATTCCCCTTGTCGAGTTCTGACTCAGGGTTGGAACATGCATCTGATTTTGAAGCCTTCAACTCGGCCACTAGCAATTGCTTGGTCCGACACTCACTTGTGTTGTGAGTGGGGCTCTTGCGGAACTCACACCACTTTCCTGTGTCCTTCTTTGACATCGTGGTGTTGTTCTTTTCTTGTAGCTTCGACGGGTTGTCCTGGGTCACCCCGATTTGGCTTTGTCCTTTGGTCTTCAGATTCGCAGATCCAAAGTCTCGCTTCTTCTGTTTGAACTTTTGCTTGATTTTGACAGTGTATAGGTATGCTGTGCCGACTGAGGAGATGTTCAAGAACTCCATCTCTTCCTAGATGTATCTGTGTAGGTAGCCACGGTATTTGAGTACCATATGCAACTTAGAGTCCTTGATACCTAACTGTGTGCGAAGGGTATGAAAAGTGTTTGTGAACACTGGCACATCTTGGTCCCTACCTTGCCGTAGCGTGGTCCACTTTATGTATTTGTCCTCATAGCTTTTGACAGGGTAGTACTTCTCCTTGATGGCATCCAGGAAGGAATTCCAAGTGGGTGCAGCTGAGAACAATGAGTCCATACTTTCATCCTTCTGCTCACAGTAGGTTTCCCACTAGTCCTTGACGTGGGGGGCTGCTTTGAGAAGAGCGAAAACAATCTTTTCCCGACTCAAAAATTCATGAACAAAAAAATAACCCTCTAGCAGATTTAACCATTTATGTACGACATTTGTGTCTATCTGAACCTCGAATATGGGGATTTCAAAATTAACTTGTACCTTAAAGGGCATGGTGTTTCCAGAGTCGTTGTTGGAAGCCGATGCATCACCTTTGGGTAGCCGCTGAATGCTCTGGGCAAAACTGTCCATCATCACGTTCCTTTGTTGCTCGAGGGCTTCTTCGAGCAAGATTTTGATAGGATCTCCTGCCCCCTCGTCTTTCTTTTTATCGGCCATGGGAGGCCGTCGGGATTTGCGAGGCTGGTTTTGCAAAGGTTCGAGCAGTTCAAGCCCTAACTCCTTATATCCCGACCTCGTTGGGGACATGCAAAGAAAAACAGAGAAAAAGCAGACTGCTCTGATACCATTGATCCAGATTTAAACAAGAATGCAACAAATTACAGAAATAACCATAAACACAAAGATGCAGTGGAAATAATACTTCATTTCATTAATGTAAAATACTGACATATGCTTACAAATAGAAATGGAAATAAACCAGCTAGGGCGATGCTAGCTTATCTCTGAGAAGAGATGTGGCAGCTACATGCCTCTGAACTATGTTACAATGAGGCTCGAAGGCCTATTTATT